>SOZL01001275.1:30163-43569 GCA_009733165.1 Naja naja
ACAATTTATGTTATGTATGTAGGTTTAAATGTTATTGGTTTATTTGAATTGGTCTTGTAAAATGTCAAATGGTATTGGTTTAAATAGTGCGGGAAGAAACCTGCACTCCCAATGGCTAGCAGCTACGGCTGCCGGCTATAAGAAGCAGCAGTAGCCTTACCCGGCGGGTCCATTCGAGCTGTTGTCATTAATAAAGTCTTTTGCTGGAATTCCTCGCGTCTGACTCTTCATGCAAACTTAACACTGGCGACGAAGGGGATTTCCCTGAAGAGAAGACGACGCGACAACAAGCAACTGAGCGAGATGGCTGCGCTGAACACCCCCCCAGCACCGTTCGATCCGGCGAAGGAAGACTGGGGAATCGTATGCAGACCGGGTTCCACATGTTCCTGGAAGGGAACGATCTCGCCGGCATACCCGAGAGACGAAGAGGGCGGTCTTTCTCACACACTGCGGTCCGGCAGTCTTCAAATGGCGAAGGCGTTGGCGGAGCAGCAGCAGAATTGAAGGTATAATAGAAGGCCCGAATTAGAAAGACTTTTAAGAGCCCATTACGCCCACAAAGTATCGTGCCTCATTAAGAGACACGAATTTTACCGTCGGGATCAAGGGGATAGCGAGAGTGTTAATGACTTCGTGGCAAGCTTAAGGGACACATGGGGGTGCTTGTGACTTACCAACGTAGAAGAGGCCATGCGTGATCGGTTTGTTTGGGCCTTAAAGATAAGATCTTACAAAGCAAACTGTTAATGAAACCAAAAATCACGCTTAAAGAGGCTATTGAAGAGGCTGTTTCAGCAGAAGCCACCAAGTCCTCAGCTGCGGCATGAAAAAGATTACAAGGCCTCGAGCCAGGCCTCAAGCCATTCTGATGGGGAAAATCCTCAACAACTCATTGCAAAACAAATAGACTCTGATTCGGATAGCAGTGAGGAAGAAGAGGGATTTTTAAGCTCAGAATGGAGAAGAAAAGAAAAGACTCTGAGAAAAACAGGCAAGGATTCGTTTGCAGAGGCTGTGGGGGCCACCCCCGACTGAATGCAAGTTCTTTGACTCCATTTGCCTACGTTGTGGAGAAACGGGTCACATAGCCAGAGTCTGCAAATCATCCAGAACTCCACCATTCAGGAAGAAATTTCCTGAGGAAGATTTTAAGCCCAACAATTTAATTGGAAAAATGGGGCGAAATCCAAAGCAAATGGCAAGAGTGAAACTCACCAAACAATATCCATTGGTCAGTCTTCACATTTAAATAGCAGAAAAGTACATGTGAAGGTGTTTATTGAAGGGAGACCGTGCCACATGGAAGTGGACTCAGGCTCTTATTTATCTATGGTGTCATGGGACACTATACACAGACTCTTTCCAAGAATTCAGAAAAACATTTCCAGAAGCAAGCACTGACCCTCAAAGACTACCAAGGGAACAAGATTCCAGTAGTTGGAGCGAGGGAATTCAACGTGCAGTTTAAAGGCCACACCAAACGTTTGCCACTGACCATCGTGGACAAGGATCGCCCAAGTTTGCTGGGACTTGAGTGGTTCAAGCCACTTGGCATCGAGGTGACTGGCATCCATCACGTGAGCAGTTCTGACTGGGAAGAGTCCTTGAAGTCTGAGTTTCCAGAGGTCTTCAGCGAAGGACTGGGCAAGTATATGGGGACCCCTATTGCTTTCAGTTTAGACCCCAAGGTGCCCCCAATTCGTTTAAAGCCCAGGAGGGTTCCATTTGCTTTAAAGGAAAAATTGATGCACAATTAGATAAGCTCATCGCCAAGGGGTTTTGGAACCTACTGACCACTCCAGATGGGAAACACCCATAGTCACACCAGTCAAGGCTGATGGGTCAGTGAGAATCTGTGGTGACTACAAGGGGACACTTAACCATGCGCTGCAGCAGAGCGCATACCCTGTACCTGTTGTGCATCATCTGCTCCATTCCCTTGGCAGGGGTACAGTATTTGCTAAACTGGACTTAGCTCAGGCATATCAACAATTAACAGTTGATGATGCCACTGCAGAGGCACAAACAATTGTGACTCATAGAGGTGCCTTCAAATGTAAAGACTACAATTTGGAGTAAGCGTGGCACCTGGCATTTTTCAAAGTCTTATGGAAAGAATGTTGCAAGGACTGCCTGGGGTAGTGCCTTATTTTGATGATGTGTTAATCTCTGCTGAAAATGACACTCAGCTTCAAGAGAGACTCAGAGAAGTCCTTACCAGATTCAGAAAAGCAGGTTTGAAAGTCAAGGAAGACAAATGCACCTCAAAACAGACAGAGTTGAATTCCTGGGGTACATGATGATAAACAGGGCATCCACCCCACTGATGCCAAGGTTAAAGCGATCAAGGAAGCCCTAAACCTCGTTGCAAGTCAGATCTGCAAGCCTTCCTTGGCCTTATTAACTTTTATCACATGTTTCTACCTCACAAAGCATCTATTGCTGAACCCTTACATCGTTACTTGATAAGAAGGCTGCTTGGATCTGGGGGCGGAAGGAACAGTCAGCATTTAACAGTATTAAGAGACTAATCACGTCTGATGCTGTGTTGATTCAATTCTCTGAGAATTTACCTGTTGTTCTGACTTGTGATGCATCCCTTTTGGAGTGGGAGGGGTTTTGAGCCATAGGCTTCCCAATGGCCGGGAAGCCCCAATTGCATTCTACTCTCGCACGCTGTCCAAAGCAGAGAGGAACTACAGCCAATTGGACAAGGAGGCTTTAGCAGTTGTAGCAGCTGTTAAGAAATTTCATGAATATCTGTATGGCAGGTCATTCACCATTGTTACAGATCACAAACCTTTGCTTGGCATCGTGGCAGGAGACAAACCTACACCTATTATCCTGTCACCAAGAATGCTGAGGTGGACTGAATTTCTTGCAGCCTACTCCTACAAACTGATTCACAGGCCTGGCAAGGACATTGGACATGCTGATGCACTGAGTCGTTGCCCACTACCTTGCCACAAGGAAGACTGTGAACTTGAGACTCACACCTTTTTCCTGGAGACCGTTGCTAAGCTTCCAGTCCATGCTGCTGAGATTGCCAGAGAATCTGCCAAAGATGCTGTGTTGGCACCTGTTATGGGCTGGATTAAGAAAGGTTGGCCTCTTCAAGATCTACCTCACTTTGCTCAACCTTTCAAATCCAGGCAAACTGAATTATCTGTATTAAGAGGATGTATTTTGTGGGGTAACAGGGTGGTTATTCCTGCAAAACTGCAAAGGGAGGTTTTGGAAATGTTACATGAGGGTCATCCTGGGATTGTAAGGATGAAAGGTTTGGCCAGGAGTTATGTATGGTGGCCAGGTATTGACAAAATGGTTGAAAACTGGGTTGCATCTTGTCCCAATTGCCAGGTAGTCAGGCCTGCCCCACCTCACGCCCCACACAGGAATGGGAATGTCCTAGGGGCCCATGGTCTAGAATCCACATTGATTTTGCAGGTCCTACAAGAGGGCACACGTTTCTAGTAATTGTTGATGCATACTCCAAATGGCTAGAGGTTATTCTCATGACTTCTACTACTACTGAGGCTGTTATCAAGCAGCTCAAAAGCTCTTTGTAACCCATGGGTTACCAGATGTCCTTGTCTCTGACAATGGCCCTCAATTCACGTCTAACATTTTTGAATCCTTTCTAGCTCAACAGGGCATCAGACATGCCCTTGGGCACCCTTCGGCCAACGGCCGGGCTGAACGTATGGTACGCTTTACCAAAGAAAAGCTTCAGCAGTTGGGTCCTGGGACATCTCTGAGAAGCTTGAAAAGCTTCTTAGTGTTCAGCACATCACTCCTAGCCCATCAACTAACTTGTCCCCAGCAGAGTTGTTAATGGGCAGGAAACTTAGGTCTTCCCTTGACCGACTTCATCCCACTTATGCACCCAATACACCACTGGATTCCACTTCCAAAGTTCGTTCTTTCAGTGTGGGAGATTCTGTCTATGCTAGGAACCTTACAGGTGAACCTTTGTGGATTCCTGCTGAAATAACTCACATCACTGGCCCTCTTTCTTACAGGGTTCAAACAGAGGATGGCCTCCTCTGGAGCAGGCACATTGACCAACTTAGATCCCGGTTCACTCAGGAACATCGCCTGTCTCTCTCTAGGTCCCTCACCTGATGTCTCTTCTAGGGGGAAGGGGAGGAACAGGAGGAATATCAACAAACAGGAATCAACCCTTGTGTAATGAGCCATTGCGGCAGGAACCATCCCGAACCCTGTCACAATGCCAAGATCCATCATTAGAAGTAGAGTCATTACGACAGGAACCATCCGAACCCTGTCACAATGCCTAGATCCATCCTTAGAAGTGGAAGATTGTACATCACTACCAGATTTGGGTGTTGACATTGGAATGGAGATGGGTTGGGAGGAGAGACCAGATTCTAACAGTCTAACAGGGTCTTCTTTCACAGGAAGTCCTAACAGGGAAATGTCAGCAGACACATTTCCCTCTCACTGGGTGAGAACAATAAAGATTCTGAACCACGAAGGTCTCAACGTACACGTAAGAGCCCCACCTATTTAAGGGAATACATTAGATAGGTTGGGGTTTGGTATGGACTGAACCTAGTGGGGAGGGGTGTTATGTATGTAGGTTTAAATGTTATTGGTTTATTTGAATTGGTCTTGTAAAATGTCAAATGGTATTGGTTTAAATAGTGCGGGAAGAAACCCTGCACTCCCATTGGCTAGCAGCTACGGCTGCCGGCTATAAGAAGCAGCCGTAGCCTTACCCGGACGGGTCCTTTCGAGCTGTTGTCATTAATAAAGTCTTTTGCTGGAATTCCTCGCGTCTGACTCTTCATGCAAACTTAACAATTTCCATTCATATAAAGGGGGCACTTCCTAATTCCTAACCTGACTAGGTTTGGTTCTTTACCAGTTCTAACCCTTAGCTTTACCAGTTCTAACATCACAGGAATGTTAGGCCCTATGCTTCTGGAGACCAATATTCAGCCCTCCAAGTCTGGGAATATCTCATATGTAAGGAAGCAGCTTGCTATACCAGTTTGGTCCACCTAGGAGATGAGAGGCATGGAGAAGAAAAGTATGATTAGTTTGGATGATACCAGTGTGTGGCTTTTTGCAGACTAATGTAACATAGAATCACAGCACATAATTAACTTTTAGAATTGGTTGCTTCAGGACATGCTGACACCAGTGGCTTTAAGAGGGAATCAGCTACATTTATGAACTATGCTGCAAATCTACCAAAGACTATCTCAGGGTTATCATCAAGTTGAGGGCTGTAAGCCTCCAAATGCCAGTTGTCAAAGAATAACAATGGGAGAACATTAGTTCTCCATTTTAGAAGTACCTCAATGGTATCTGGTTGGCTCTTCTTCTGAAAAATCAAGTGTTGTTCTATTCTGGATCTTGGGCTGATCCAGAAGACTATGCATGCATAGAAGCACCAACCTAGATCCTGCACAGTGGTGGAGACCCTGAAACCTAGGGCTAATATGGATGTAATAATAAGAGAGTAACATGAGGTGCATGTTTTGTTTCTCATCCCTAGGCTAGTTCATTTGGCCAGCTATATGATTGGTTAAATTTTCTTGTAGCATATATAATATTTGCAAGCCAATGATGTAAATTCATAGTCATCATTCAGCAACATTTAGTCATTTTGTCTATCCATTAGTGGTTCTACCCAATAGCAAAGATTTAAAAGAATAGTGCAACCAGCAGTGTGCGCTTTATGATCCCTTTCATTCTGTCTTTCTCACAAACACACTCTTAAAAGCTCCTGCCCCCCCCCCCCATATGCAAGTTGTGCCAGATGTCTCCCCCTCTCCCTGGGCTTACTTCAGTAACATCATGATGAAGTTATTACAGAATATTAATCTGAATATAATTCATTGCAGGTCATCCATTTGACGTTCTCTTCAGCATGCACCTATTCAAAATGGACCAAGCTGTGCTACATAGATCAGTGGCACCTGACTGGATTCAGGGAGCTTTATATGCATTCTACATAGCAATTTTGAAACCATTTCAATATTAAGGGTTAGACAGATTATGGGTTACCAACCATAAATCTCTGGTCTTGGATTTCTTTCAAATGAAGTCATCCTTCAAGCAATCTCAAACTAAACAAGCATTTATTTGAAAAAGGGCAGCAATGGGAAGTTGTATGGAGAGTGGCCTCCTTCTAATTCTGCCAACATTGCGTATACACACACATACTCACACGCAGAGCACCTCTTACACAGATTTCAGTTGTGCCTGTAAGGTCAGAGCAGGTGCTTACAATTACACATTGCTTCTCTGGTCATGAGCAGGTCTAATCAGAGTGAGTGCATAGGAGTTGCCTCTGTCGGCTTCTCACATCTTTATGTGCCTGTGTGCATGTTAGTACTGGAAATTACAGAGCACAGAGGTGGTATTCAGCAGGTTCTGACCAGTCCTAAAGAACCGGTAGCAGAAATTTTGAGTAGTTCGGAGAACCGGCAAATATCACCTCTGACTGGAGATTTTACAGTATCCTTCCCCTGCCATGCCCACCAAGCCACACCCACAGAACTGGTAGTAAAAAAAATTTGAATCCCACCACTGAGAGGGCAAGTTGTGTATGGAAAGCATGCAGGACATGGCTTCTGGCATTCTTTACAATTACTTAACAGCAGCTCTGTCCTCCTGGGTCATGTGACCAAAAGAGAGGAGGGAAAGGGGGTTTAAGAATGGAACATCCAGCAGCATTTTGAGATTCCACCCAATTCACCTCCCATTTTGCCAGCTTCTTCTACAACCCAGATTTGGTCCAATTCCATTCTGGTTTTGGATAGTTATCCTGCTGATAGATAGGCAGATGGTTATAGAGTTGCAGCACCTTTACACAATTTCTTTCCAGCATTTCCGCTGAATTGGAAAGAATTAAAATATATATTCCAGAAGAAAGCAGTTGCAAACTATGTAGATCAGAAATTGAGTTTGGCTTGAGTGGGAGTTTATCATAAATCTTATGAATGTTTGGGGTAAGATAAATGTGACTCAGATTATTTTAACCCCGAAGTTGACTTGCATTTTCAAAGGCCTTTCATTACATTAATTTGAATTTATTTAAGTAAATGTATTTGGCAAGGAGAAATACATTTCTGAAAATGTTATTAAGCAAGTACGTATTGGCAAACGTAGATTTAACTGTGTGCCTTTGGGGGATTACTCTAGATTTGGTAAGTGTCTGGAACAAGGAACTTCAGAATTCATGTCTTCTTTGAATTTCATATGAGCATTATTATAGGAAATCTTTGTAAGTAGTGGAATACCTGTTTGTGCAGGCATCTATTTCAATAGCTGCATTTCATACTGGAAAATACAACTGGAAAACATCAGGTCATGGATATAATTCCAACTTGTTATCCATGACCTAGTGGCCTAAAGTTTAAAAATAGTAGGTAAAACTGTTATTCAAGGTAAACTGGGTTTGTTGTACTAGGTGGATGGATTAACTCAGTTTGGAAGAACCTTTTGCAGATCTTTTGAGTTTTTTTTTAAAACAAGTTTCTTTTAGCTGCAACTTGGCAGTTTTAATCAATGCAAGCATTTTTTTATTTTATTTATTTGATCCAGATGCTGTGCTGCTTTCATAGTGCTTGTAAGTCTTGGAGGAATTAACTGTGGCTTCTAAGATGGTTGAAAGAAGCTGTGAAATGCAGTAGACATTGTTCATTCAGTCTCTGGAATAATAAGCTTCAATATCCTGGCTTCATAAACCATTGGAAGCTCACTTTAGATATTGTGAAATTATTGTGAATTTATGACTTTAAAGGAAAATTGACAGCTGGTTTGGTGTAGCGTTTAAAGGCATTCTAGGGTTTAAAGGCATTCATGCTAGAGTGTGATGACCCAGGGTATCTCAGAAATATAACAAAATCCAAAACGTAACTAAAAGTCCTTTAATGCCTTCAACTTGGCTTCACTGTTTAATTGTTCACAGTGGAGGAGTCAAAATAACATTTCAAAGGCAAGAAACACAGTTCACATTCAACGAGCCGATAACAAAGTAAAAGCCAAAAACAAACCCCATTGAATAAAGTTCCTCGACAGACCAGGATAGATAATTGCCAGCTTCAGAAAGATAACCAGGGACAATCCGTTGGAAGAACGCCAACCAAGATAAACCTTCTTTCGAACTAAAACACTAACTTTGACTCCAGCAATTCTAACTACGCATTTACGAACTTATATGCATAGCTCCCAGCTGTAAGCCTTGAGGAGGATCATGGCCTCCTCCTCCCGAGTAGACCACGCTTTTCCCTGATCCTCTCCACCCTGCGTGCCCTGGGATGGATAGGGGATGGGCCTGGATCCTCCTCTGATTGCTCAGCTGGCCTCTGCCCTTCCCCAGCCTCCTCCACCACCTCTGGAGCCACACTCCCACTCCCTGTTGGCTGTTCCTCCTCTTCCTCAGAGTCAGTCTCCACCAGGGGTATGACATAGAGACTGTGAGTTCTAATCCCATTTTAAGCATGAAGGCAATGGAGTGACTGAGCCAGGCATTTTCAGCTTTAAGAAGAAAGCTAGAGCAGACCATCTTTCAAAAATGGTGCCAGGAAAATTGTATCAACTTGTCCAGGCAATTAACTGGATTTAAGATGGACTAAAGGCAACAACAGCAAAAGATTAAAATAAAATAATATCTTAATAACAAAGGTTGCCTACAATTAAAGCATACTGAACCTCAAGCTCATAGGTCAAAACATTAATTCATACAGATTGGACTTGTCCTATTGTCACATTTTGGGCTTGAAATCAATACAGCTGTCAACATAACTTTCTTGATTTAAAGAAATGCACACTGTTTTAGCTGTATTTCCACATTTGACTTTCTAGTTTCTTGAAAATCCAAGGAATTTGCAGGCATGGAAGTTAGTTAAAAGAATTATTGTGCAACACCGAATGAGAATTCAAGATCTGGTTTGAATTATTTTGTTTGTCAATTAGCTTTTTCAAAGAAAAGAGGAAAAAGAGGATTTTTGAGAGGTATTATCTTTTTTTAAAAAAAAGAGCTGTTCTATTTATGACATAATTTTCTACACTTGCCCCCTTTATTTTATTTACAAGTTTTATCATGATAATACCCATCATATTATATTCATATGTACTCACCATGAGTTTTGTATAACATTCATTTATATAAAAATGTTATGCAAAGAGCAGAAAAAAGTAAGGAAAAGGTAAGTGACCTCTAGCTTTAGTCATGGCTTTAGTCAACTGGGAACTTTTACATAACATTATTACAGTCTTATTAATTATATCACCATCATTAGTTTTGAGATTATATTGTTAATATATTGTTTTTCTTTACCTTCTTTGGTATTAATTTAATGTATTCTTTAAAAAAATAGATAAGTATTTTTGAACTTTGTTGTTGGAGAAGATTCTTGAGAATGTCATAGTAATAAAAATAACCATCATACATATGGATCATAGAACAAATCAATCCAGAATTTTTATTCAAGGCACAAATGACCAGACTTCTATTATGAAATTCTGGATACAATAGGGCCACCTTAGGCAAATGGTAGTAGGTGCCAGTTCCTCCTAAATGGTTGATCCTTAAATGCTGATTGGTGCCTTCTTCCATGAAACCAATCAAATTACAGCATGCTTCAAGTCAATCTAATTGACTAATCTAATAAAAGTGTCAGAAGCAGTTATTGTTGCCCAATTGGGCATTGTACTAGCTAGAAGCTAAACTGCACTAAATTAAAATACTTAATGTGGAGTATAATATCCTAGCAGTTTGTGGGTTTCTCCTTTTTAAAAATTCCCTGTTCCCATTGGCTCTTTCTTTTGCTTCTTCCTTTCTTTCAAGGTGCCAGTTGCTTATAGTATAGTGAGTGAGAAAGTTTAGAGAGTATGACCTATTGATTAAAAGAAAAAGACAATTTTCATGATAGCTACTTGAGAAATTCTAAACCCCTTCTTTTTCTGGAATGTGTGCCTTCTTTCCTGGAAAACTGATCTTCACTGTAGTCCATCAAACCAGTTCCCTCTCCATAGGCACAATATTTCACAAGTATTAATATCCAGCTCCATTTGTCCTTACCATCAACTCCAAAGAAAAGTTAATTTCTTTGATCCTTACCTAAGTGTAATAATGGACTGGATGATGACTGGTCCATGCATGAAGCAATCATGATGCAAGTACTGAACTGGCTTCCTCAGTTACGATCAGCCTTGACTCAACTCAAGGAATTGATTATATTGCAAGGGCCACACCATTACTCTTCATTACACCAGTAGGATCAACTTCTGATAAATGACATAGATGAGGGAAAACAACTCGAGTACAACTAGACAAATTAGAAGTGCTGTCAAAAAATATAAAGTGGAATTGGAGGATAGATACTCAGTCCAGTTTGGATGGGATGTACTCTCTCTGAAAGGGCAGATTCTCAAGCTGGGAATGGCACTGGACTTGCAGATGGCAACTGTGATGAAGAGTGCTTTTGTACAGTTAAGATTAGTGCATCAGTTGCAATTGTTCCTGAGATTTTTGGATTTGGTAAAATTACCTACAATTTAGTTATTTCTGATTTTCATAACTGCAACATGTGGTGTTGTTTCATTTGCAGGCATTTCATTACCAGCTAGGTGACATTTACAGTTCTTTGTTCTCGGAGAAGTGAAGTTTGTTGATTATGGAATATATACTTGCCTGCCAGAGAACCATTGTCTAGAAATTGCAATTTGTGTTAAATGTGTCATCTAATTTGTTAACCAGAGCGATGTACAGGGACTTATGTGATGCCTGTACTGAAAAATCTGCACTGGGGAATTCTCTCTCTCTCTCAACTTTCCAATACTGAAAACAATACTGTGCATAATTAGCATAAATAATTCCAAACTTTGCCTGTGGTCACTCCATCCTTTTGTGCATACAGTATAATAGTGATATAACTTGATACTCACTTTTAAAGTCTTAAACACTGTCTGAAGGACTACATATCACATTTGAGCCTGCCTAGCTTTTGAGATCTGTAAAAAGGCCCCTTTGCCAATATTCCCACTGCCAGAGAGGTCCATCTATTTATTTGACATTTGTAAGAGGGTTTTTCTTGTATTGGCCTCAGGCTATGAAATGAACCCCCTTAGGAATTTCACTTGGCCGATCTCTTAGCGTGTTTTTTAATCTATAAAGACACAGTTCTTTCCTCAGCCCTGCTATTTTTAATATAAATTTTAATATTTTAAAATCTCTTGAGTTCTGTATGTTTTTTTAAATTACTTAGGCATTTAAAGTAGTCTGTAGCAAAAAGACATGATATCAATAAAATAAAAATAAAATAGATATGTTCCTACTGATCCAGTCTGTGCCTTTCACAAAGAAGAGCTTTTGTGGGGAATTGAATGAATACCTAACTATTCTTCAGAAGGTACAAAGGCAGACAGGACTTTTTCTAGGCTTAGCAGAAGAGATGACTCAAAGAATTAGATGGCCTTCCAAGGTATCTGCAGGAGGCTTGTAAATTTTCGCCTTGAAAAGCCTTAAAAAGAAGAGAGATCACATCTACTTATTCTATAGCTCTAGAGTCTTTTGATCTTTGCTTCTGCAGCCTAATATTTCCAGTATCAGCAGCCAAGTCAGATTCTCCTTCCCTTTGCCTGCTGTTAACATTCAGACTGCACTCTTCTGCTGCTGGAAGGTTTATTTCCATGCCATTAACTCACCAACAGTGTTAAGGGAATCACATGGTTTTTCTTCTAAGTATTCATAAAGCAAAATCGCTAGGAAGCCGGAAAAGTTATTCCAGTTGGGCTTGCTTTTAAGAGCTGGAATGACAATTGCAGCTCTCTGGCACTAGTCCCATATTCTCTGTGCGCTTCCTGTCTGCCAGAATAGAAGATTGGCTTTCTGCTGAAGAAAAGAAGCGGCCATAAAAAGAAAACTCCAAACATCTGAAATCTGTTTACCAATTACAGTGAAAGATGTATTAAATGTGCTGGAATTCTTTAGGCCATTTGAACTGAAAACTGTCGGGCTGCAGGAAGCAAGAGGGCCAGAAAAAAGGCTGCTGGAAAGAGCATTAAGGCAGATTGGGATAGTTTTGAGGCCAATATCAGGCCGCTCCTGTTTTCTGGCACTGATTTGCTGCAAGTCTGGGTAGAGATAGATGAGAGTAAACCCAGCCATGACCATTCATCATATGGAATATATATTCCAGCTGGCTAAGCCGAAATTGTTGCCTGGTTTGGTGCTGTAATGATTGAAACAGTATGAGAGAAAACTACCCCTCTGCATATGTCAATACATTCATAGAGATCCTGTCCTTTGAGATCTCAAGCAAAGCAGCAGGGAAACATATTTTTCCAGTTCTTTGTTCAGTCCTAAATAAGAGAAGAGATGGGATCCTACAACTCTGCAATCATACCGCAAGAGGAGAATGATAAATTACAGTAAGGAGACTATCCAAATGTTCCTGTTTGATCAAACTACTGCTAAGCCCAATATATTCCTTTCCAACATTCTCTGCTCAACCATGACACAAACATGCCAGAACTTACTTTTTGGTCCTGTTCCCACAGTGCTCCCTTTCTAGTCCCCAGCCTGTGACTGAGTGAATAAATGAGTGAGTGAGTGAGTGAGAATAATGAATGAATGAATGAATGAATGAGGCTTAACCTAGTGGTATGAATGTGATATTTTCCTCCTTAATCCAACATTCTGGAGGGAAGTCAAGTGACTGCTATCCCTAAAACAGAGGCAACAGGAATGAGATAGGAATTTGCATCAGGGAGGGCAAATGTCCCACTTATATTGCTTTGACTTTTGACTAGTCCTGTGAATCCTCTTGTGTGTATAGAATCATCTTTATAGACCAGACAAGAAGCAATTTTGTAAAAACGATGTTTCTATTTTGCAGACAATTTCACACCTTATCTGAGCAAAGTTGTAACTGTCTAAAGCAAGGGTGTCCAAACTTGGCAACTTGCTGGCTAGAGAATTCTAGGAACTGAGGTCCACAAGTCTTAAAGTTGCCAACATTGAACACCCCTGGTCTAAAGAATGAGACTGAGGAGTGTTTTCCATATTTCCAAGTCATGAATGAGGTTGTTCATTGCAACCCAAAGGACAAAGTAAGTGTGAACAGCCACTGCTAACAAAGACAAATGCCTTGGTTCTCAACTTGAAATGTTCCTATTTATTCAAAATCTCATTTCCTGTGTCTGGATTAAAATATAGTGGGGTTTTTTTTTGGCAGTTTCCAGGCAGGCGATCATAGGAAGAGGGAGTGAGGTAATATATTTGTAGAACTACTAGCTCTCCCAGACCTTTCATTTACTGGATACACTTGCCCTTTAGGACAAAATGCAAATACTCACTGCGGCTGGCAGGCATTTATTTTTCCTTTTCTTGTCACATCCAAGTTAAAACAAAACCTAGT
>SOZL01001276.1:0-16384 GCA_009733165.1 Naja naja
GAGGACTTTGGAACTGGAATGTGTGTTAATCCTTAACTAACTGCTGAAGCAAGTAGTAATGAAGTATATCTATTAACCAGTGATAGCAGACGTATTGTTTAGGATTAGGTATTGTTTAACATTAGGTAAACTAGTATATAGAGGAAAGGCTGACTGAATGCTAAAGCAATTCATTCCAACTTTGACTACGTGTCTTCATTGCTTCAAACCTGGAGGATTGGCTGAAGGAAGGGCTGCCTCTCCCCCTTCCTCCTCCATAACTCCTATGTAGACATGAGGGAGGGAGGTGAAAGAAAACAGCCACAGCAGCAACAGCAGCAGCTGTTAGAGGTGGGATTATTGGGAGGGGGCTGGGGAGGAGGATCCTTCTGGATTAGGAGGGATCCCTGAAGATCTCTCCTCTGTTCCTGGTTCAGCTGAGGGTTTTCCTGTCTTCCCTCCAGATTGGGGTGTCTGTCTGTGACCCCCAAGTCCTGGCTGGCTGAGGGCTGCTCCCCCCCTGTCATCCAGGCAGCAACTCTTCCTATGGCAGAATCTTCCCATTGAATGAATGGGGGGAGGAAGGGGGGCTCCTGGCCAGGTGCTTCCAGCCCCAGAGGAGAGAATCAGGGTTCTGAATGGGGGAAGAAGCCTTTTCTCTGACTTTGGACTTTTGAGCTGTACCATTCCCCTCCACTCCTTTCCTTTCACTTTTCCTTTCCTTTCCCCCATTATTCCCCTCTTCCCCTTCCCCTTCCTTCCCCTTTCCCATTCCTTTACTACCTTTATTTTCTATGTTATGCCATGATAATCTTAATAATAAAAATAATAATAAAAAGGAGCCTTTTGTTTTAGGAGCGCTTCTCATTCCACAGCCGAAATAGGCAAATTCCTGGAGGAGAAAAACTCACCACAATCCCACTCTCCATCTGTACTTTTATATTAGCAAAATGTTTTCCTGGCCCACAGAAAGAGGGGCGCTTCCTTCCCATTTGGGGTTGAGGGTGGAGAATCGGAAGGAGCTTCGTCCAGACGTTCTGAGCAAGAGATGCAGGTTTTAAGGAAGGGAATCGGGTTTTTCTCCTGCAAAGCGAAGCTGCGCCTTTCCCAAGAGAGCCGAGCGGAGGATTCCCCCAGGAAGAGGGGGAGGATCCGGCTGGGCTAGGAGAGATCCCTGCAGATCCTCTCCACCTCTGCCTGATTTAGCTTTCCTTCAGATTGGGGGTGGTCTTTGTCTGACCCCCAAGTCTTGGCTGGCTGCGGGCTTCCCTCCCCTTGTCATCCAGGCAGCAACTCTTCCTTCAGTAGAATCTTCATCTGTGAAATGAAACGTGTGTGTGTGTGTGTGTGTGTGTGTGTGTGTGTGTGTGTGGGGGGGGGCAGAGGCCCCCAGCCCCAGAGGAAGAATCCACAGTTCTGCATTAGGGGCAGGAAGCCTTTATCTCAGACTTTTGGGATGGGAGGGACCAGAACGAGGGGCAGCACCAATGAGAATTCTCCCTGCTTGAGCGTCATCGGTCTCTGGGTGGATTCCTTTGGGGCTTCACCTGAAGGAGGATCTGGGGGATCTTGGCCTGAATAACCAACTTGGGCTTCTTCTCTGCACCAAACTCTCTCCTGCAGTGGATGAAGTCAAGGGAGACTCTGCCCAGAGACTGATGATGCTGCAGAAGGGAGAATTCCCATTGGTCCTCCTCCTTTCTGGACAGTCCCAATTCCGAAGTTTGAGGAAGCCCCATTCTGGGCTCCGCAGCCTTTCTGCGATTCCTTCGCTTGGCAGAGAGAGGGAACCGGTGGGGAATCGGGCCTGAGCCAAAGTGGCTCACGGGATCTTGAGGCAGCTTGTTTTTGTGGGGAGGAACCTTCAGGAGGGAGGGGCAAGGTGGGGCCAGGCCGAGGCAATTCAGCTGCTTCGCTGAACTGCACGTACAATTAACAACCGGTTCAAGCGAACCAGGGAGAAGCGGCTGAATCCAAGCACTGGATTCAGGCCAAGCACAAAGGACGTCATGGGGGGGAGTCAGTCCCTTTTCTGGCCTCCATTAAATAACCACCTACATCCAGTCAGCACCTGTCAGAGAGCAAGGGAGGAAAGGGCAAAAGGCACTCCTGACTCCTGAGCAGCTTCAGGGAGAGGCAGCAAGAAGAAGGGATTCTCTCTTGATTACCAGGATCCATTGACAAGATCTCTTGATTTACCACATAAAGATCCCATAAAGGGCAAAAACCAGATCAATGCACATGGAGAATGAGGAAATGTCACTCAGGGCAGGAAAGTTCTTTCCCATAGAAAGTAGGAAATCTGGCATAGCTGGAGACTGTTTGGCTGCAGCTGGAATTCTGTGAGGGTGGTTTATTTTTCCTCCTTTTCAAATTGTGTTCTGTGTGGGAAGCCTTAGATCTTCTTTTGGCACTTCGAATAAAGTCGACCTTGGTTTAAGCCCTGCAGTTCCCCCCAGGCCTTCTTTTGCCCCCTCCTCAGGCTGGCTCAGCTGCTGACTCCCAAAGCCAGACCTGGATGGGGAGGGGCCCCTTCCATCCTCTTTGGGTCCCCAGGGAGCTAGTTGGGGGGGAGGGTCACAGTGGGAGGGGGCAGCTGAAGGAGACCCAATGGGCTGGCGGCTCTTCCCCCACAGTCTCAGTATTGAAGCACCTCCAAGGAGGGAGAGGTTGAAGCCCAAAGTCACACACCCCCCCCCCAATTTCATGGTGGCAGGAGGGGGATAGTGAACACTGGAGGGTTTTACACAAAAACATTTCCTTGTCAATCAGAAGAGGACAGACCCCAACCTGAGGCTTTCCACTTCATTCCTAGAAACTAGGGACAAGGGATAGGCTGCGTAGCGCTAGAGCAGAAAGTCAGCTGAGAAGCCACAAATTGGCTCTTGTGATACAATGTGCATACGCAACCCACTTAACCGGGTTGTTATGTATGTAGGTTTGAATGTTATTGGTTTGTTTGAACTGTTCTTGTAAAATGTCAAATGGTATTGGTTTAAATAGTGCGGGAAGAAACCCTGCACTCCCATTGGCGGCTGTGCCACGGCTGCAGGCTATAAGAGGCAGCCGTAGCCAAGCCAGGAGGGGTCCATTCGAGCTGTAGTCACTGAATAAACTCTTTGCTGGAACTCCTCGCGTCTGACTCTTCGTGCAAACTTAACACTGGCGTGAAGGTGGGATTTCCTGAAGAAGACGACGGAGAACAAGCAACAGAGCGAGATGGCTGCGCTGAACACCAGCAACCGTTCGATCCGGCGGTGAAGACTGGGAATCGTGATATGATCGCTTCCAGATGTATCTGAAGGAAACGCTCGCCGGCATCCCGAGAGACGGAAGAGGGCGGTCTTTCTCACGCACTTCGGTCCGGCAGTCTTCAAAATGGCGGCGAAGGGAGCTGCAGAGCTGAAGGTAATGAAATGGCCCGATTAGAGAAACTTTTAAGAGCCCATTGCACAAGTATCATGCCTCATTAAGAGACACGAATTTTACCGTCGGGATCAAGGGGATAGCGAGAATGTTAATGACCATCGTGGACAAGGATCGCCCAAGTTTGCTGGGACTTGAGTGGTTCAAGCCACTAGGCATCGAGATGACTGGCATCAATCACGTGAGCAGCTCTGAATGGGAGGAGTCCTTGAAGTCTGAGTTTCCAGAGGTCTTCAGCGAAGGACTGGGCAAGTATATGGGGACCCCTATTGCTTTCAGCCTAGACCCCAAGGTGCCCCCAGTTCGTTTAAAGCCCAGGAGGGTTCCATTTGCTTTAAAGGAAAAAATTGATGCACAATTAGATAAGCTCATTGCTCAAGGGGTTTTAGAGCCTACTGACCACTCCAGATGGGAAACACCCATAGTCACACCAGTCAAGGCTGATGGGTCAGTGAGAATCTGTGGTGACTATAAGGGGACACTTAACCATGTGCTGCAGCAGAGTGCATACCCTGTACCAGTTGTGCATCATCTGCTCCATTCCCTTGGCAGGGGTACAGTATTTGCTAAACTGGACTTGGCTCAGGCATATCAACAATTAACGTTGATGATGCCACTGCAGAGGCACAAACAATTGTGACTCATAGAGGTGCCTTCAAATGTAAAGACTACAATTTGGAGTAAGCGTGGCACCTGGCATTTTCAAAGCCTTATGGAAAGAATGTTGCAAGGACTGCCAGGGGTAGTGCCTTATTTTGATGATGTGTTAATCTCTGCTGAAAATGACACTCAGCTTCAAGAAAGACTCAGAGAAGTCCTTACCAGATTCAGAAAAGGGTTTAAAAGTCAAGGAAGACAAATGTACACTCAAAACAGACAGAGTTGAGTTCCTGGGGTACATGATTGACAAGCATGGCATCCACCCTACTGATGCCAAGGTTAAAGCAATCAAAGAAGCCCTAAACCTAGATGCAAGACAGATTTGCAAGCCTTCCTTGGACTTATTAACTTTTACCACATGTTTCTACCTCACAAAGCGTCTATTGCTGAGCCTTTACATCGCTGCTTGATAAGAAAGCTGTTTGGATCTGGGGCGGAAGGAACAGCATTTAACAGTATTAAGAGACTAATCATGTCTGATGCTGTGTTGATACAGTTCTCTGAGAATTTGCCTGTTGTTCTGACTTGTGATGCATCCCCTTTGGAGTGGGGGTTTGAGTCACAGGCTTCCCAGTGGAGGGAAGCTCCAATTGCATTTTACTCGCACTTTGTCCAAAGCAGAAAGGAATTATAGCCAACTGGACAAGGAGGCATTAGCAGTCATTGCAGCTGTTAAGAAATTTCATGAATATCTGTATGGCAGGTCATTCACCATTGTTACAGATCACAAACCTTTATTAGGCATTGTGGCAGGAGACAAACCTACACGTAATATCTTGTCACCAAGAATGCTGAGATGGACTGAATTTCTTGCAGCTTATTCATACAAACTGATTCACAGGTCTGGCAAGGACATTGGACATGCTGATGCACTGAGTCGCTGCCCACTACCTTGCCCCAAGGAGGACTTTGAACTTGAGACTCACACCTTGTTCCTGGAGACTGTTGCTAAGCTTCCAGTCCATGCTGCTGAGATTGCCAGAGAGACTGCCAAAGATGCTGTGTTGGCACCTGTTATAGGCTGGATTAAGAAAGGTTGGCCTTTTCAAGATCTACCTCACCTTGCCCAACCTTTTAAGTCCAGGCAAACTGAATTATCTGTATTAAGAGGATGTATTTTGTGGGGTAACAGGGTGGTTATTCCTGCAAAACTGCAAAGAGAGGTTTTGGAAATGTTACATGAGGGTTATCCTGGTATTGTAAGGATGAAGGATTGGCCAGAGTTATGTATGGTGGCCAGGTATTGACAAAATGGTTGAAAACTGGGTTGCATCTTGTCCCAATTGCCAGGTAGTCAGGCCTGCCCCACCACACCCCCCACAGGAATGGGAATGTCTAGGGGCCCATGGTCTAGGATCCATATTGATTTGTAGGTCCTACTAGAGGGGCACATTTTTCTTTCTTTTTTTTTTTTTAGAAAAGTTTATTTACAGTTTTAAAAGACACAACAACATACAAACATACAGTCACCTGCATAAGCGTAAATACATCACACATTTTCATTTCTTTTTAGTTGCAGATCAGAAATGCATTTTCCCATGTGATATTACAATCATATATAATCATAAATATTTCTTCTAATAATATTCGCTTGGTTTGACCTCTTTTAAATTTTCTCTTATCTCATTTTTCAAATTCTTACATCACCTATTTTCTACTATCTCCTGCTTTCTATAAATTCTTATATTTCAAATAGCACTCTATTTTCCAACATTCCCATTCCCTTCGTTTTTATGTTCCATCCAGTTGTACCACATTTCCCATATCTTATAGTAATCTGAATCTTCTTTTCCATTTAATTTGAGAGTTAATCTCTCCATTTCAACACATTCATACATTTTGTTTATTACTGCTTGTATAGGCGAATTGAAGATTCTTTCCATTTTTAGCTAAAACAATTGAGCAGCTGTTAGGAGGTGTGCAATCAGGTATTTGTCTTTTGGAGGAAGCTTTTTCTTTATCATTCAAGTAGGAACAGTTCTGGTTTCCCTCCAGCTCACAGTTCATCACATCCTCAATCCAGTTTTTGATTCCTGTCCAATATTTTTTAATTTTGGGGCATGTCCACACACATGGTAGTAAGTTCCCATTTTATCCTGACACTTCCAACAATTTGGGTTTGCCTGGGAAATATTTTTGCTAATCTAGCGGGCCAAGTGCCACCTATACATCATTTTGTATTGATTTTCTTTGTTGCCACTGACTTTGTATATTTTAAATTTTCTTCCCAAATCTCTTCCCAATCATTTAGATCCAATTTGTATCCTATATTTTGCTCCCAGGCTACCATTGATCCTTTTACTAGTTGTCCTGCTCTTTCCTGTTCTAATAGTAATTTATATAATTTGGATATTAATTTTCTTCTGGTCCCAAAGTAGTTTATCCAGATTTGTATTCTTTATTTCTCCCATATTCCTTTATATCTTTGTTATATCTTGTTTTAATTTGTAAGTAAACCCAACTATCTATTGATATGCCTTGTGTTTCCAAGTCCTGTTTTGTTTTAATTTTCCATCTGTATCCAATATCTGATAATATTTAAGTTTTATTTAAATCCATTGTATTTGGATTAAAGGTTGCCTCCATTGTTTGAGAACAATTGACCGGTGGCCTTTCGATTGTGGCGGTAGGAGAAATACTTCTGCTTCTCCCTCGGGTTTTCCGTTCAAGAACAGCCGTTCGTGGCAGGTGAGTCCATTCGAACACCCTTAGGGGAGAAAAGGAGCAGTTTGAAATCTGATCAAAAATGAAAAGTTCAAAGTTCTGAAACGGAAAAAGCCAGCGCTGTCAGAGCTGGCCAAAGACAAGGCCAGCCATTCATGAAATGAAGGAAAAGTTGCTGATCGGGAACAAAACTTGGTGAAAATATAAACTAGGCTTCTTTAATGGGGATTGTTAAGATTAGAGAGACCATGAGCAGCAATCCTAAGGGAAAATAAAGAAGACGAGGTTAGAGTCCTGCAAAGAACAAGAAAGTTAATAAGAAAGTGAATCCTGTGAGAAGAGAAAAGGTCTTGTCCAACTGGAGAAAGTGCGGTTGAGGTTGGAAGAGATCTGAGAACGAAGTGGGTGACAGGTGAAAGAGCTACTGGATAGCGGGCAGTGACAGAGTCCCTGCAGAGGTAGATTGCAAAGAATCAACGGAAAAAGCCAGACCAGAAGGGTGATTGAACGAAAGCACAGTGAGGAGAGTGCCAACGTGGAAAGAAAGAAGAAAGTGGGATTGAAAACTTGAAAGCTGGTAAAGATTCTCTGCGGTGTGATAAGGGTGCAAAGTAAAGAGACGGTAAACTTTTATGCACTTTAGAAAACGGACAGTTAGCGAATAAACAGAAAGCCGCAGAAAAGGGAAAGCTATAAAAACCAATTTAACTCAATCAACATCCGGAAACTTTCGCTGCTTATCAAAGGAGAAAAGAAAAGGAAAATAGAACTTTTGAAGCAAGGACCGACAGGAACGTGGACTAAACCTATCGGAGGAAGACCATAAAGAAAAGTCCCACCATTGTGACATTGCATTTTTTTTTCTGACCATTGACATTAGAACAATTGGAAAACCGTGAAGAACAGCAATTGAAAGAACGGAAGGAGCCTGATATAACGCTATACGTATACTATTGAATTTAATTTGTATTCTATTTCATATATTCTATACTACTTTATATTATACATATATATAGACATAGATAGATTTATAACATAAATGGGAAAAACTCTATAGGATTGCTATATTATTACAGATTATTATAAGACGTTAAGGATTTTGAAATATTGATATTTATAAAGCCAATACTTAATACACTTATTAACTTATTCTTAAGATATGCAATTGATCTAAACTTTTCAGCAAGAGATTACTGAGGATAGATAAGTAGTGATTTACAATAAGTATCTATCTTATATAGAACAATAAGATTTGATAGTCGCTTCTACCTTTGCCTCTTTCTATATATATATACATATATTACTCTACTCCACTTGATTTGTTTTCTACATCCGGTTTCTCTTTTCTCCTCTTTTTCTCTATATTTTTCTTTCCTTAGACTCTTTTTCTCAGATTACCATAAACTATATGCAAGGAATGTAATGTGATTTTACCCTCTGTCCCCCAAGATTATCAAGAAAGATACTTGACTTTAAAGTCAACGGGAAAAAACAAGGACAGACAGCACCTCTGTTCCCCCCTTTTGGCTAGATTTGATTGAGTGAAAATATTGGAATAGAGGGACCTCTAGTAGATGAAAATTGGAAATAAGACGTGGGGAAATATAAATAGAATCATTAAAGAACAGCAAAAGATAATAAAAGAAATGTCAACAGTAACTTCCACCATTACTAAAACAGGAAAAAGGGAGTGACAACTGCAACCCCATCCACACCACGGTGACTTCCTCCCAAAAACAATAGAAGGGATGCTGGCCCCGAGAAATCCAATACTCAGACTCCTCCCAAACGATACAAAACACACTACAGACATTACAAAGCATGATGTTAACGATGCAAGAAACAATCATGAATAACCACGTGGAAAGTAAGAAAGAAAGAGAAGAGATGAGAGCAGAATTAAAAAGTGAACTGGGAGAGATGAAAAATGAATTAAAAACCTTAGAGGGGAAAATAGGACAGTTGCAGGAGACAACAAGGACAAATGAGGAGAAAATTATAACAATTACAAAACAAACAGACCGAACAGGGAAAAAGGTGGAAGCTATGGAACATAAAATTAAAGACCAATATAAGGAAACGAACGAGGCCCTGACATATTTAGAAATGGACAGAGCCTCATACTATTTAAGGTTCCAGAATATACAGGAGGAAAGAGGGGAAAACTTGACTCTCGTAGTGGCAGAATTGTTGGCAACTATTCTGCAAAAAGAAAGTGACCAGATGATACTAGAGATCGATGAGGCATATAGAGTCTATACAAGCTATGCTAGAAGACATGGACTCCCAGGGAGGTTCATGTCAGATTCATAGAAAAAGAGTCAGAGAGATAATTTATAGATTGACTAGAGAAGAGACAATAAATCATAATGGTAGACAAGTCATAGTACTGAAGCAAATTCCAAGGAGAGTGAGAGACCAAAGAAAGGAATACAGATTCCTCACAAATCATTTAAATAAAAAAACATTTTATTCAGGTGGAACGATCCAGAAGGAATTCTAGTAACATGGGAAGGCAGAAGAACCAGAATTGACAATCTAGCTAAGGCTCAAAGATTCTATGAACAAACAGGAGGATTAGAGGAGGAATTGAGCAGTAGAGAAGAGTCGAAAATGCAAGCGTGAAGATCTAAGAGTTCATGCGAGAGGAGAAAAGGGAAAAGAGGGGAAGGAGGGGACAGAGAATTAATGGTTTGTGAAGAAGGAAGGAGAGAAGACAGGAGTGAAGACTAGGAGTCAAACAGCAGGTAAAACGTAATAAAGTTAGAAAAGCGACCAAATGGGAAGGGGAATAAAATTAATATCAATGAACATCAATGGACTAAATAGTCCAAATAAAAGGAAAAATATTTGATAGATTGGAAAGACAAAATGGGACATAATATGTCTTCAAGAAGTCCACATAAAAGAACAGGACAAAAATATTTAGAGAATAGAAAACTGGGAAAAACATTTACGGCTTTAGCAGTGGAAAGAAAAAGAGGAGTGGTACTATATATAAAAGAGGATCTTAATGCAAAATTGATATACAATGATATAGATGGAAGAATATTAATGGTGGAAATAGAGATACACAACAAGAAAACTTTAGCCGTTGGAATTTATCGCCAAATAAGAACCAAAAAAATTTTATAAAACTTATATGAAAAATTGATAGAAATTGGCAACCGAGGATTTGTCTGATGGGGACTACAATGCAATAACTGATAATAGGCAAGATTATGAATCGGAATGTAAACAATACCAAAAACGAAATATTTTGCCAAAAATATTTTTTGAAATGGTAGAGGAATTAGGATTGGAAGATATATGGAGAAAAAGGAATCCACAAACTACACAGTATACTTTCCACTCCAGTCCACACAAATCCTGGTCTAGAATAGATATGATTTGGATAAATAGTGAATTAAATAAAGAAATCTTTGACACAAAAATTCTAACAAATATATGGGCTGATCATAACCCAATGTCTTTAACTTGGAAAGAAGGAGGAAGGAAAGGACGAAGATGGTCATTAAACTCTCAGATCTTGAAAGAAGAAAAATATTTGCAAAAATTAGAGAGGAATTAACAAACTTCTATAATTTTAATAAAAAGAGGATACATCCTTACAAAACATGTGGGATACGATAAAAGCTTATATTAGGGGAATATCAATCGCATATTTGTCAAATAGAAATAAGGAAAGATGGAAGAAACAAGATGAATTAATAAAAGAAATTGGAAAATTAGAGAACAAACAAAAAAGACAGTGAGCAAATTAAAGATGCACTAATACAAAAAAAACATGAACTTAATATACTTGAACAAGAGGAACTCCTTAGAAAGTTACAATACACAAAACAAAACTACTTTGAATATGCAAACAAACCGGGAGATGGTTAGCATATAAATTGAGAAAAGAGGAACAGAAAAAACGATACAATGCTTAGAGAATGAAAATGGGGATCTTGAGGCTGATTTGGAAAAAAAGAAATTGCAAGAAATTACTTTGAGGAATTATATAAACAAGAAAATGTAGAAGTGTCTAAAATAAAACAATATTTAGGGAAGGAAATATACAGAAACTTACTGATGAAGAAAGAGAGGTGCTAAACAAAGAAATAACAATGGATGAATTAAAAAAAGCAATTCAGAAGCAAAAAAAATAAAACACCAGGCCCAGATGGATACCCAAGTGAATTCTATAAAAAGATAGGGGACATACTAAATAATACATTTTTAGAAGTTTGTAACGAAGCACTGGGTAAAGCCAAAATTCCCAACACTTGGAAGGAGGCATACATAACGCTTATACCTAAAGAAGAGACAAATAGTAACCAAATTAAAAATTATAGACCAATATCGCTTTTAAATACGGACTATAAAATTTTTATGACAATTATGGCACAAAGATTAAAAGGAATTATTAGTGGAAAAATTAGCACAGATCAAAATGGATTTTTGCCGAGAAGACAAATTAGACATAATATAAGAACAATAATAAATATATTAGAATACTACTGAAAGTCACCGAGCAATCAAATGGCCCTAATCTTTTAGATGCACAGAAGGCATTCGATAATTTGAATTGGGATTTCATGAAACAGCAATTTAATAAAATGAAGTTTGGACATAATTTTGAAGGAATGATAAACGCAATATATGACACCCAAAAGGCAAACATATTAGTAAATGGCGAGACCACCAAAATGTTCAAAATAGAGAAAGGGTCAGACAAGGCTGCCCCTTATCACCACTATTGTTCATTACAGTATTAGAAACACTATTAATTAGAATTAGGGGAAATGGAAATATAAAAGGAGCGAAAATTAAGAATCAAGAATACAAAACGCAAGCATTCAGATGACATGGTATTTATAATAGAAGAACCTTTAGAGACAGGCCCGATATTAATGAAAGAAATAAATGAATTTGGGGAACTAGCAGGTTTAAAGGTAAATAGGGGAAAAACCAAATTACTAGTCAAAAATATAATAAATTCCAAACAAAAAAGCTTGAAGAAATTATGGGGTTACAAATAGTAAACAAAATAAGATATCTAGGAATTTGGATAAGGGCAAAAACAATAATGCTATGGGAAGATAATTATATAAAAATTTTAGAACAAATTAAAAAGGATCTGGAAATCTGGAGCAAATTGCAAATATCCCTCTTAGGGAGGATTGCAACAATCAAAATGAATATACTTCCCAAAGTCTTGTTTCTATTTCAGACAATCCCAATATTAACAAATAAAAGTTTTTATGGAGTTGAATAAAATGACAATGAAGTTTATTTGGATGGGAAAAAGGGCAAGGATAAAGAGAAAATATCTCCAAGATGATAAAAATAGAGGAGGATTGGGATTGCCAGATTGGGAAATTTACTACAAAGCCGCGATTTTGTTATGGATAAAAGAATGGGTAAGGCTAGAAAATAAGAGAATGCTAACATTAGAGGGGCATGACTTACAAATAGGATGGCATGCACTCTTATGGAACCCGACGGACAAAAGACAAAAACATACAACGAAACATATAATACGTAACTCATTGATTAAAAATTGGGCCGAAATAAGAAAGAAAAATTATATAAAAATACCACACTTTTCTTATTATAGTAGATGCATATTCCAAATGGCTAGAGGTAATTCCCATGACATCCACTACAACTGAGGCTGTCATCAAGCAGCTCAGAAAACTGTAACTCACAGGTTACCTGATGTTCTTGTCTCTGACAATGGCCCTCAATTTACATCTAACATTTTTGAATCCTATCTAGCACAACAGGGTATCAGACATGCCCTTACTGCCCCTGGACACCTTTGGCTAACGGCCGGCTGAACGCATGGTGTTTTACCAAAGAGAAGCTCCAGCAACTGGGTCCTGGGGACATCACTGAGAAGCTTGAAAAACTTCTTAGTGTCCAGCACATCACTCCTAGCCCATCTAATAACTTATCCCCAGTAGAGTTGTTGATGGGTAGGAAACTTAGGTCTTCCCTTGACCGCCTTCATCCCACTTAGCACCAACACCACTGGATTCCACTTCCAAAGTTCGTACATTCAGTGTGGGTGATTCTGTTTATGCTAAGAACCTTATAGGTGAACCTTTGTGGATTCCTGCTGAAATAACACATCACTGGCCCTCGTTCTTACAGGGTACAAACAGAGGATGGCCTCCTCTGGAGCAGGCACATTGACCAACTTAGATCCAGGTTCCCTCAGGAACATCGCCTCTGTCTCTCTCTGGGTCCCTCACCTGATGTCTCTTCTAGGGGGGAAGGGGGGGAACAGGAGGAAAATCAGCAAACAAGAATCAACCCCATGTGTAACGAGCCATTGCGACAGGAACCATCCCGAACCCTGTCACAATGCCAAGATCCATCCTTAGAAGTGGAAGATTGCACATCACTACCTGACTTGGGTGCTGACATTGGAATGGAGATGGGTTGGGAGGAGAGACCAAATTCTGACAGTCTAACAGGGTCTCCTTTCACAGGAAGTCCCAACAAGGAAATGTCAGCAGACACATTTCCCCTCTCACTGAGTGAGAACGTTAAAACTTCTGAACCACGAAGGTCTCAACGTACACGTAAGAGCCCCATCTATTTAAAGGAATACA
The DNA here is from genome assembly GCA_009733165.1 of Naja naja. Lineage (NCBI taxonomy): Eukaryota > Metazoa > Chordata > Lepidosauria > Squamata > Elapidae > Naja > Naja naja. The sequence goes on from SOZL01001276.1 coordinate 13,335, forward strand.
TTAGATAGGTTGGGGCTTGGTAGGACTGAACCTAGTGGGAGGGGTGTTATGTATGTAGGTTTGAATGTTATTGGTTTATTTGAACTGTTCTTGTAAAATGTCAAATGGTATTGGTTTAAATAGTGCGGGAAGAAACCCTGCACTCCCTTGGCTGACAGCTACGGCTGCAGGCTATAAGAGGCAGTCGTAGCCAAGCCAGGACGGGTCCATTCGAGCTGTAGTCACTGAATAAACTCTTTGCTGGAACTCCTCACGTTAACACTTAACACGGTCACTTCACCAGCGCCTGTATTCACACTTCGCATTTTAACCATGATTTGTGTTCTGGGGGTGAACCTGTTGGCTGGTGGGTCAATGATTAATGGAATCATTAGCTTACATTAATTCAGTGAGAGAAGCTGCATGAAGCTCGAAGTTTGCTTCACAGTGGAATAACCTGGGGACACTTTTCTTCTTGTCCCGGATCAGGTCCGTCCCTGTCCATGTGGCAATGAGAGAAAAATGCAGGCCTGGTGCAGCCTTCTGCACAGAGGAAAAACAAAGCGCCCTCACCTCTCCCCTGGGGTCCCACCTGGAGCAAACCAAGACCCAAAGTGAGGAGGGTTTGAGCAAGAAGGACACGCAGAAGGCAGTTCCCTGGGTGCTGAACTATTTCCTCCAGAATCACGTTCTCGACTGCGTCCTGACGGAAACAGCCACAACCATCTGAATGGAAGACCCCAGGGGGTTTCTGGGGTTTCACAAACATGTTTTCTCCAACTCAGTTCCTCACATGGATCCTCAAAGACGTTCAGGTTGGAAAAGTTGTTGCTCCCAGTAATAATCCCCAACCCGCTCTGTGAAAGTTATTCTGCTCCTCCTCCAATGACTCTTTGCTGTAAACATCAGACCGAAGCAACATGGAAGAGATTTTCATCAGAAAAGGATAAATTCCTTAGGTCAAATGCTGGGTGGCACAAATCTTCAGAGAGACAGCAGCTGAATGAAAATTCCTTTCAGGCGAAGCTTGCATTGTCTGTCTAAATCAGGAAGGCCACTTGCATTTCCCTCTTGTAAGAGTGCTTTGAATTCTTCTAACTTGTTAAGGAATTGGCCAGGGAATTGATCCAGCCTCCAGAATGATGGACCTCCTGCTTCTGCTTCTGCTTCTGCTGATGTCCCAGCCGGTCTCTGGGAAGCTTGGAAGGAATGCCTGCTGAGCCTGGAGCACCAGGATGGAAAACAACCGTGGAGCTATTACAGGCCAGGAGACCATCTCATTGCTATGATCACCACTGGGACCCGAATATCGAGTTAATCTTTCTTTCAACAGTGCTCCTTCTATTCAGTTTCATCCGTAAGTCATTTAGAATGACAGAGGGGTCCTTGCTGCTCTCTGGGCATGCTTGTTTCTTGCAGATGTTTCCACTACCCAAACTTGGTAACATCATCAATGTTCAATGACCGAGTTGGATTTCCTCCATTTGGACCTGTCTCTATTTCTTTAACGATTTCTATTTCCATGCCTTTCCTCTCTTGTCTAACTTTGTGGAAGAGACTCAAATTCAAAAATGGGTTTGAAAACCAGAAGGAAATTGACATTATTTTCCTCTCTCCTGTACAATGCTACCTTGATCACTTCCTGGTTTGGATCAATGTTGGTTTAAGGCTCAGTAGGTTTGTGGAGACAAGGAGGGTTGAATTTTTAAAAGAATTTGTTGTTGCTGTTGCTGATAATAATATTAACTTTTTTTTAAACAATAGGCTTTCTTTTGGTTTTTTAAAATCCTACGCTTCATTTTGCCATTCAACTTATCAACAAGAATTCCCAGCTGCTGCACAATCTCACCCTGGGCTACAACATCCATGACAACTATGTGAGCACTTTCCACACTTCAGATGCCTTGCTGGATGCTCTCCACTGGAGATGCCAATGTCCCCAATTACGGCTGTGGAAGGAAGAACCTTCTGGCTTTTATTGATGGAGCTGCCAGGACATCTCCATCCAGATGTCAACATTAGGAGGCATTTACAAAGTCCCACAGGTTTGTGTGTTTCTTTATCTGAGTGGGGTGGTGATTGTGGCTAAAATACATGACCTGTCTGTCTTAAGTAAACGGAGAGTGTATAGAATAAAAGTGCACAATGCATACATTAATAATCTAATATTGCCAACATATTTGTCTTGAAATGTCTGATCACAAAATATATCATTTGGGTAAACTACGGTTTGCTGATCTGTAGATGTTAGTGCAGCTTAAAAAAAAAAAAAAAGAGAAATATTGTGGAGGAAATTGGTTGCCCTCAAACGGTGCTCAGCCTGTTGGCCCTGATCCAAGCCCTTATCCAAGCCCTTCTTTGAGAGGGCTCAATGGGGCCCCTGAGATCAGAGTGGTATTCAGCAGGTTCTGACCAGTTCTGGAGAAGCAGCAGCGACATTTTGAGTAGTTTGGAGAACCGCAAAAACCACCTCTGACTGAGATCTAGACTGATCCTTTCTATAGGGAAGACAAGCATGCGGTATTTGAAGCATCTCTTCTAGATATTAATGACTTACCAGTTGTCCTTTAGGATCCTGATGTACATATGTCTAATCATGTGCTAAATACGAATTGGTACAAACTGGTTTCACTGCTAATATTTTTATCATACATTGATTCTGTTAAAAACCTTTGCTTTCACTGATATAATCATTGAATGATATGCTAAAGTCAAAAATTATAACATTTGGAAGACAACATCATATCCATAGATGAGCCAAGTAACACCTTTTCTTGCCTTAGGGTAATTTTCACTGAAACTAAATATTGCTTCCCACATCATCAAAGGAGCCACTTAGAGAAAGGATAAAGTGAATCACTGTTTAAACTATTCAGCTTTCTTTTCCATTTATTAAAGAATATAATGGCACAGCTTCCATCAAACTGAACTCTGGTGCTTGATCTACAGTATATCCTTACTAGATTAAACCCAATGGCAGCATCTGAGGAGCATCCTGGAGGTGGACAAAGGGATTCCCAGCTGCTGCCCCAGAGCAGAATTGGGAATTTATGTGTTAGTGTATATGTCCG
>SOZL01001277.1:0-45768 GCA_009733165.1 Naja naja
ATGATGTTCAAATACAACAGAAGAAAGAGATAAAAGGTACTCAGAAGGAGAAGGTTACTAGATACAAAAAACAAAAAAGATAGATAAGATGGTAAGAGAGAGAGATAAAAGGTTGATTAAAAAATCAATAAATGATGGAATTTTAAGAAGGACAAAAGATGATGGATAATGAGAAAATATTTTAATAAAAGGGGAAAATATATGCAGGGAAAATAGTAGTATATATATTAAGAGAAAATATAATTTAATAACATAAGCCAAATAAATCAAAACAGTAGATGGGAATTTAGGACTAGGTAATTAAAATGTATTATTATTAATAGTGTGTCAAAGCATATAATGAATTTAAAATAATTATGGATTAGAGCTGTGTGGGAGTTTGAGATACACTCCGGGATTGATTAGACATTGTTAACACTTAGTGTTATTGTTAACCCTACATATTTGGAATATTGAAGTGATGGCAGAACTATGAAAAATTCTTAGAAAATATCAAATAATAGTATTTAGGGACTATAAATACAAGGTGCAAAGAAATGTTATTATGTTTAAAGGAATTAATGGGAAAATGAGAAATGAATTATGGGAAAAAAAGATTAGCATTGTCAAAGTTGTGGAAGTTGGAAGATTAGAATCACACATATTTTTATAAATATTATTAATATTATAAGCATTATTACTGTTTTTGTTGTTTAAAAAAGAATTGACCCTGGTAATGCAATGTTCATAAAATATGTATGTTCACACTGAAAATAAAAAAAAACTTATTAAAATAAATAAATAAATTGAACTTCTCTGCTACAAATAAGAAAGACTAAAAACTGCAATAATAAAGAATTACACATTATTCTAATTAAAGTTGTCCTGGTTCATTTGCACAAGTAAACTCAGGAATGTTATCAAAGAGCAACTAATTCGATTAATCACTTAATAACAACAGAATATAGATAAAGTTGCCTTACAACATGATGTTAGGCCATCAAGAATGCTGCTGTATATTCTGACTGACTATCACAGCACTCCAAAATCTCAAGCAGAATTGCATCATGTGAACTGAGTGCAAGAGGTTTCAAACTAAAATTCAGAATCTGTGAACGAGGAAGTATGAATGGTATTACAAAAAAAAGAAAACACCTCTCAACAGAATGAATGGAAAGTAAATTTATGGGAAAAAGTATATGGAAGCTACTTGGAACAAAATGAAAATTTATGCTACAAAGTATCACAGAAGTGTGCAAAATTAAGTTAATGAGGTATGAAAAAGATGCTAATGTTAATGATGAAGAGCAACATACTGTGGATGAGGAAAAATGCCCCTAACTGAATTATTGCTAAAATGGAAAGAAATGGCAGTTTACAGTTAAGAAAACAAAAATATTATCAAAAACATAGAATAAAAAATATAAAGAATACAATATCTGTGCATCATTACTGATGATCAAAATTTAACTCCAAATGTGACTACAGATTGTTCTTTTTATACTATCACTGAAAGCCATAACAATGAATTCTGGATGATGCTCCCAGATTGCCTGAGAATGCCATGATAGATGCCATGCCATGAATAATGAGAAGCAGCGATGGGTGCCTTTCCCTGTCATCTCTTCAAGGTAGACTAGGGGATGCCAGAGATATGAATGCTAATACCAATTTTGTCATAAGGTATTATGTAACATAATGTAATACTTGCAATTCAGGAGATGTTTCCCTCCTTCCCTATATTGTCATGAGAACTAGGGAGGATGAGAAGCTTTCTGAAATTATATTTCTATCCCTAACTCAGATTTCTTTTATTTGATTATTGCCTGGGTTATGGCTTTTCCTCCCAACTTTGTTCCTGAGAGTTGTTCTATTGTCCATTACATGCCTTCAACAATGTGATACAGTTCTGCTTGGAAAATTCATCTGGAAGCTCTCCTTGTAAGTTTCATCTATATCCATCATGGTGAACCTATGGTATGCGTGCCACAAGTGGCATGCGGGCACGCTATGTAGGGCACGCGAACCCCAGGCAAACTTACCTCACTGGCGTGCCTCCCAGCTGTTTTCCCATTTGATTTGAGGCCTTTTTCAGCCTCCCAGAGGCTCGAGGAAAGTTTCTGCAGCCTTTGTAGGCTGAAAGGCCCGTTCATCACTTCCTGTATTTCTGGAAATACCGGAAGTGATGAAATGGGCCCATTTCTTGACTTCCAAAGGCTGCAGAGCCTTCCCTCGAGCCTCTGGGAGGCCGAAAAAGGCCTCAAACGGGCCAAAAATCAGTTGGGAGGTGCAGTGCAGGTAAGGGGTGGGGGATCGATGTTTTGACACAAGAGCCCAAAAGGTTAGCCACCACTGATCTATATAGATAGGTGGGCATAGTTTTTGCTCTCCGTTTTCCAGAATCTCCACTTGTAGTTTGTGTTTTGAAGTTTGACTGAAATGTGTCCAAAGGATATGGTAGAAGGAACATTTATTGGTTGACCTCTCCAGGAGGCAACTGCTGGCTGAAAGTAGCTTGTCTCTTATCTGATAAAGCAAGGCATCTCCTATCTTCTTAATGTGATATAAGTTTAGAATTACTGAAGAAGAATGCCTATTAAAATAATGAAGGCTCCCTGAAGGTGTTTTGGGGGATGGGAGTGATGGAAATAAATCAAAGATGAAATGTACAAAAAGAGGGTTAAAATAAAAAATACCCTTGCATTTTTTTTATTTTGCATTTTGGAAATCCTCCCAAGATGAACTGATTCCTACATCAATTACTACAATTAATTTTACCATTCTTCCTATATTGAATACAGCAAAGTCCATTCTCCTGAAGTCCTTTAACAGTTGTCTCCTATGTAATGTTTTATTTCATTGTAATTTTTTACGGACAGTAGATGGGGCTGTATCACAATGAGAGGGACACTACCTATGAAATGGCAGTTTCCTGAGTTAAATGGATCCATAAATTGTGTGGAAAATAAAATCCTAGATAAGATGCTGTCTCTGCATGTTTCTTACCAGATCTTAAGCAAATGGTGCTAGCTCATGGAAACTATATTGGAAAGGAGCAACTATCCTCTCTAAGAGATTGTGTGTTGTTCACCAGTAAAACATACCCTGGGAGGGGAGGGTAGAGTTCATCATCTGATTCCTTAATTTAGATTCACTAGAAATTACCTGAAGCAAGACAAAGAAAGCTAAATCTATAGTGCATTGTGGGGCACAAGCTTCATCAAGACACTTGGCAACGGAGCAGCCTTTTGAAAGAAACACGATAGAAGATTGCCCAGAATGCGCACAGAATTTTTGCTGTCACTGCATTCTGTCACTGTAGACATCGTCTCTCTGCCAGGAGAGTTCCCAGGATTTGACAGTAATGTCTTGCACATATCCTGTGTAGTAAAGACACCCTGGGAGGAAGCAATCTCCTGATTGCCAAGTACTCAGGCAGCGTGGGTACTTCGTCAGTGGCTTTGCAACAGAGTCTGCTGGGCAAAGAGTTAAAGCTGCAGAGCTGTGCTTACAGTCAGCAAGGGCAGATACAACCTTTGTGCCCTCTTTAGACTCTAATGTGTACTGACACCAGCTTCCAATAAGGTCTATCTTAAGGATCAGCCACTGGGTCAAGCATAGTTGAGAAGAAGAATGCAGATCAGAATATCTTGCAGCCTTTCCCCCCCTCTTTGTGACCTTCCTGGCAGCATCTAGACTGCCTTCACATTGACTGGGATTTCAGTTCAATGGGTCATGACTTCCCAAATTTGAGCTGCCAGAAGCACTGTTCTGACTGAGACAGTAGCAATCACACACTGTTCCCAAAAAATGTTTTTTAATTTCAATGGCTATGAATTATATGCATTCACAGCCCGTAATGAATCCCAAACAGTTTGTGAATAGTCCAACAGAAGTCTGCCACAGTCTTGTGGGATAAGGCTGATAAGCACCCACCTTTATCTCCCTTGAAATGCTGCCAACAACTGAATTGCCAATTAGCTGTACAAGGCCAAATGGAGCACAAAGTCAACACAGAGCTTCAGATTTTAAACCGACCAGAATGAACAAAGTTGCTTCCTGCAAAGGCTCATGTCCCTTTGATCCTCCTTTATGTCTTATGGGAGGGTCCAATCATCTTCATTGCCTTACTCCTGAGTCATCCCTTTTGTCTTAATTGTTCTTGCCTTCTGGCAGCTCTGCTAGCACACTGGGAACAGGCTCTCCCTGTTCCTCTGCCTCGCTGATGTCAGATTCTGGAGGCTCTGGAGTCAGCACATAACTCTCAGGTGGCCCTGGCCCCATCTCTGTGTCAGATGGAGATCCCTCGTCCGAGCCCTCCCCAGATTCCAGAACTGGCTCATGTTCCTCCCCACTGCCCGACTCTTCTGCCAGCTCCGCAGGCCACTGGTGGACGACAACAAGCACTGAACTTAAATCCTCAAAGATTTACCATATGTAGTATGACTACTAGCCATTCTGACTGGGATTTCTAGAAGTGCCATCCTCTGGAGGGCACATACAGAAGGCCATACCGAAATGAACTCACCGAAAGGGAGTTTTGCCTGTAGCACATAAAACAACGTCTCTTGTTTGAAATCTGGGCTGTGCAGAGCTTGGAAAGAATACTTTGAATAAAGCACACACTTGCCCCCTTTCAACGTTGTTTTGTGAAACTCCCTACTTCTCGAAGAGAATGTTCTTCAATGTTGCTAGCCACTCAAGTCACTCTGTGAGCTGAAGAGCCATATAAATTTGTCTAATTAATAAATAAAGTGAACCAGCTGTTTTACATCCTCATACATGCTCAATACAGGTGGTCCTCAACTTACAATCTTTTGTTTAGTGACCATTCAAAGTTACAACTGTGCTGAAAAAAGTTACTTATGGCCATTTTTCACACTTACAACTGTTGCAGACTGTTACGTGACTGTTGTGGTCACGTGATCAAAATTTGGATGCTTGGCAACTGATATGTTTTTATGATGTTTTGCAGTGTCCTTTGGGTCATGTGATCATCTTTTGTGATCTTCTGACAAACAATGTCAAAGGGGAAGCCAGATTCACTTAACAGCCATGTTACTAACTTAACAACTGCAGTGGTTCACATAACAACTGTTGTAAAAGGTCGTAAAATGGGGCAAAACTCACTTAACAACTGCCTTACTTAGCAACAGAAATTTTGGGCTCAGTTATGTTCTAAGTCAAAGACTATCTGTACAGACCTCAGTGAGCCTATTTAACGCAGAGGCCTATTTAACCTGAGCTTCCTTTTCCCATGGATGTTGCTAATGCCACCCACTCCTTGTATGAGTTTATTCCATGGCAGACCCAACATTGGAAGACAAATGTTCCTTCAGTTCTCAATGGTGGACCGCATGAATCTCTACATGTGCCATCCATAGAAATCCCAGGTCCAACTTAGGTCTTCCTTCATTTCAAAGTCCCAAAGGTGCTTTTTCAGGAGGCAACTGGATTTTTTTTTTTTTCTTTTGAAGATGTTTCGTTTCTCATCCAAGAAGCTTTTTCAGCTCTGAAATGGATTTTCAGAGGAAATATTGCAGACTAGAGGACCAGGAGCATTACTCAGGTGACCCTGAAGACACAGATAAACCTCTAAGTGCTTCAACGACCCTTTAAACCAATGTAGATTACCAGCTGTCTGCAAGGAATATAAATCCTTCCATTCCCCACTATCCTGTCAGAGCTGAAGAATCTTCTTGGATGAGAACTGAAACGTCTTCAAAAGAAAAAAAACAAGAAAGTCCAGCTGCCTCCTAAAAAAAACACCTTTGGGACAACCATGACTTAGATGACTGAGAATCTCTATAGACTTCATTTCAAAGCACAATATAACTTTTGATATTTTTCAGCATTTTAACTTAACAGTAAGCACAAAGCTTCTTCATGCAGTTGAGTCCTAGAGGTAAGCTGAAGAGAGACTTTTGGGACAATGGCTGTGTTGGAAGGAATTGGGAATTTTGTTTGCAAAGTGGCAATTATGAAGAGATTTCAGCTGAATTCCAGCTGTTCCAGGCCCACCTCTGACACATATTAACAATGGACTTTTTGTCAGAGCAACTGGAAGGTCATTTCCTTATTAACAATTAGCTTCTTCTAGAATGTCCTATGTATTATGACACAGTAACAGCAATGAAGGCAAGTTTAATATCGCTTCAACAATGCTGGCTGATGTTATGAAGATGCTGTGAGTCACAAGTGAGGGGAAATGGCCTAAGATGCTTCCTCTCAGCACAGTTCTCTACCTCCCACTGGGATAAAACACAAGTTGCTCCTGGGCAAGTGTTAGAACAATGAAATGTGTTTGCTTCCAAATTCACATTAGCACAGCTACATACCAAATACTGAATTGATTGAAGGAAACAAATAATTTGTATCAGGTCAATAACAGTTTCAGACCAGCAGTGGATTTAAAACTGAAGCCAAAAATGGACTTGGTTTTGTTATGCAAAGTCTGCAGAGCTTCCATGAGTTTTCCCAAAATGGTGCTCATTCCATCCCACAAGACTTTGAATCACGACAACCTTTGCTTTAGGCACTCACTCTCATAGTAACTTCCCAGCATATTTTTGTGTAAATGTACATCTAGATAAATGGCTCATCATGAATTCTAACCATTGTTGAGAGGGCCCATAGCAATATTTGTTCCTTCCCTTTTGAGTAGTGAGGGGTTGGGGAATGTTTGTGTACCCTTAGATTCCTTTGAAGATGCATCCATCAGGACCCCAGAAGTGCACTTTCTCTGCACTTTCTGTCACCATTATGAGGTTCCCCCTGAGATCCAGGTATCTCCCACTCTATTGATGTTTTGGATGACCTTGAAGATCTGGCTGTTTGCCCAGGTTTTGGGCTAGGTGGTTAAAGCCCCTCCTGCATTATTTGCTGTTGTCTTGGTTTTGCCATTTTCTTGTTTCTTTCTTTTCATTGTTCATTGTGCATTGTTTTACAGTATTTTACTTTGTGACAACAGAGTTGTTGAGAATCAGACAATTATAAATAAAATGAAATAAAGAAATTAAAACTCCGGGACTGGTAGTAGTTTAGGATGAATTTGCATTCTCCTATTATTCATTTGGAAAGTGTGCTGACTGGTTCCTTTATGTTCTCAAGAATTTCAAGGCTGGTGGAAGGGAAGATGATAACAGGTTGACTTCAGACTATTTTGAAGAGGTTGAGGAGTAGAAATGGGAATGAAAGCGAAATGACCTGAATTAAAAGAATAGAGAAGTTCCCAGTCTTTTGATTGATAGATTGATTGACTCTATGGTGTTCTATGACTGCAATAAAGATTTGATTTGATTGATTTGTTTTCTGATGAAGTAGACACATAGTTCTTAAAATTTGGAATTAATTAATTCTTCATTTCCATGGAAATCTCTTATTTTTCTCCTGGGCACTTGTAAAATACCTGTTTGATATATATTGGGAAACACTCCATCTAAAGTATTTTCACCACATTCAGCAAACAGCTTTCAATTCTGAAGTCATGCAAAGCTTCCCTTCCTCCTTCTCTAAATCAATAAAAGTACAGTAAACATGCTTTCTCACATTTATGTTTCTCAAAGACCTGCTAAAGGGCAAAACTCTGGACCACATACTACTTATTTTTTTATTTATCATATTTAGAGAGCAACCCTCTCCCTCACAGACCAACTTTAGGTGGTGTACAATATCACAGACATGGCATAAGGCTGCACAGCATTTCTTAGTTTTTGCTCGTTAGCCTCTCATACCTTTGGCAGAACCTACCAAGCACTTTCTTATTAAGCATGCTCAAAACATTAATCTCCAGTATTCACTTATGATAAGAAAGCAATAATGGTATTCTTCCAATTATCAGGCATAGATATGGTCTTCATACATACAAACATCAAAGAAGTCACACAGCTCCATAAGCAAGCTAGATCTATATTTTAATATCTTTTTCATTTAGTGCAGCCTTAATGTTTACCAACATTCTAACATTGTTTCATCATGTCAGGCTAAGTAACCAGGAATAGGAGCTTAGTTCAAAGCAGTTCATTATATGCTATCTACACACAAGAATCTGAACTACTAACAATCAAGGCAAAATTGTGCTAGATAACAGTCAATGGAATTCAAGGGAGGCTGGACTTAGGTGTTTTGTGGGAGCAGAGTGATTCCAAACTGATGATATACTTGACTACTCCTTTGGGCTCAGCTTAATCATCTCCTATATATCAGGATTGTTTGTTGTTGTAGCATGGGTGGGAGAGAACATTTACCACATTTCAATTCCACAATTATATCATCAATGTTTCTGTACAAAGCTTCAAAATACTCTTCACCAGAGTTTCAACCAAAATCATTTCAACACTTTTATAAACCATTTACTCTACTTGAGGATCTTTTCAGCTTTCTCCACCTGCTTCCAGAACAAAATTGTATTTTCATTAAAATACAAAACTTTATTTCCATTAAAATTGCTATCCATTTGCTCTTTTTAAATCATAACAGTTCCTTCATTCTTTGGCCACTGTCTATCTTTTTATCTTAATAAAATTACATCTCATGTCCCTTTTTGCAGCAACTGTGATGTTATATATTTTTTCCTCCTCTGCTACATTTTTCTGTTCATTATTCCACCAAACTCCTTTTTCCATGCTTCTCATTAGCTTAATAACACTTTATACACTTTTCTGGTGTTGGAAGAAATATCCTTATGGGAAGAAATATCCTTCTGGGTTCAGTTACAAGTGAGTTTCTACTTTTTAGGGAAATATTCTGCCTTTTTAGTATTTCCTAAAATATTTTTGTAGGAGAGGGGAGGGTGATAACTTCCAACGCTCCCTCATTTTTTTTTTCAAAACATGACAAAAGATTAAAAGGTGACTAGATCAGAGAGACTTGATGGGTGCTTTTAATTTTTCTGATGCAAAGGGGGAGGCACTGATAAGAGGCAACAGAAAAGGATTCATTCAGTGGCACCCAAAAGCTTTCAACCATGAAGGTCTAGCAGCCTGGGAAAAGTTCTGAAAATTTTTTGCAGTATCCAATTTTCCATGCCAATTAATTTTCAGATGTTTGATGCATTTCTGTGAGCTTGCAGTCAGGTTATAAGCACAAGCCCCTACATTCTTCATAGCCATGGTTTGCCTTTAAATTACAGGCTGTCCATTTCCCAGGGAAGGTTACTAAACTTACCCTAGCTCTTAGCTTCCAGGGTTTGTGAGGCCAAATTGAGGTTAGCCAATGTGCAATCCAGGCTATTTAGTATTTTTAAAATTACACACAATGAGCCCTGGGACTTCTACTCATGAGACTACCAGTGCAACATATCCTGCTTTACTGGGAAACTGGGCAGCATAACTTGTGAGTCACAGTCAGGGCTTGGGTTTGGAGATCTCTTTTCTGCTATCTGTTCAAGTGAGGGGATTGCCTGAGGAGATGCCCCTCCCCATGGGATTAGCAGGGAGATATGACTGCTTGGGCCTTAGTGCCACAGAGCAGCAAAAAAACCAACAACAATAAACACACACAAAAAAGAAGCTAGTTGTTATGGTAAGGGAATTGTATTAACCATAAACATGACACAAGATATTTGTACCCAGATGATACACTGTTTAAAGAAAAGATGGAATTTTGTAAAATAAAAATTAAAAAAAAACAAATAAATGAGAGGTGTCCAAAATAATTTGCGCCACTATATTTCTAGACCAGTCACAATTTCAAGATAGTCTCCATGTAACTCCATGTAGAATGGAGAGGTAGACATTTTAGGTGAATATTATGTAAGAAAGATGTAGCGAAACCATTCTTAGTATTTGGATTTATCTTTGGTAAATTAGGTTAAAGAAAATGAAAAAATTTTTCTCTCATTAAATTCTGGTAAGAGTTAACCTCGGTTTAACCCTTTTTTCCCAATTGGCTTTGCTTTCCAGCCTCAATTCTCACTAGATCTTAAAACAAAGAATGCTATGGAAGAAAGCAAGAGGCAGAATCATTTGTTGCCTTGGGATAGGAGAATATTGAAAGTGAAGTTATATGCAGAATGTCCCAAACAATGGAGTGAAGGCAACTTGCACTCTTGGAACTCAAATTTGTCAGTCTAGCTTATCTTTCATAACTCAGGACCTTGAAAGTGTGTAACATTCTGCCACATGCTTCTACTTCTAAAGCCACCAGATTTGCCAAAATGTGGAAAATATTAGATGACAGCAAAAAGTCAGAGTTTTCTAATGGTGGTCTAGCTGTTTGCAGCCCAAATATGATATCTCTTACCACAATTAGTATTGAAAATAAATGTTAGAGAGGTTTCTGCAGGACCAGAGGTTTTTGTCAAAATGATGAAAACATGGTACTGCAACAGGAGCTCTGCCTATTTGATATGTGTACAGAATATTATAATCCATGTACAAAAGGCTTGGAACTTGTGTTGCAATAGCACGATGTGGTTTTGTCATTTTGCCCCTGTGAATGGCTTTGGTGCCACAGTAAGGTTAACCCTCTCAGCAAGATAGATACCTCCATATCTAGATTTACAATGCAGAAAATCAGAATGGGGAGGGTTTCCTGAACAAAGAATTGACTCTTTCAGGGACTTGATTTTCCTTATAGATCAAACTGTCATTCTGAGCCATTCCTGGAATCAGCAAAGAGCAAGAAATCTTATTTAATGTGCTCTAAGTCATTCATCCCTCTTGGTAAGAAGAAGGAAGACCATCACTAATCATTCCTTCCTTCATTTATTTCCCCATTTCAAGCCTATCTTAGCACCTGAGCAAAAGAGAAATGCTTCCTAATGGCAAGAAGAGTGGTGAGGGGTTAATGGCAATTCAAGGTAGCCTGTATCAAATCTCTTTAAATCTAATTTGAGAACAGTTTTTAAGGATTGTCTGAATGCAAAAGCCACTTTAATCATATGAATCCCATGCCTTATTGAGTAGTAAGAGAGTATTATTCATTTTGTGACCCTGAGGTTCCAAGGACATGCTGGGCTGACAGCCAAAGTAATACAACCTCAATAATGATAATCTATTCTTAAAGTTAACATGATGGCTATTTCACAAAGGCTTTGCAGATTGGAGGAAGGTTAGATCTTCCAGCCTCAGGAACTGCTTGAGTTAGCAGTTGTTTCACTGTATGAAAATGTATTCAAGTAAAACACATTTTAAAGGGAAGACAACAGCATAAAAATACAGAAAAGGCACACATGTGGGATGCCTTTCATTTGAACTAGGTTGAAAAATCACCAATAGCATAACTTTTCCAAACAATTTGAAGTAGAGTACATCAATTAAAAAAAAATTAAATGCATATGAAAATAGTCTGTGGGTTGTCAAATAACAATTCAAAGTGAACTATTAGGAGTGGCTCTTTACAAGGACAGAGTTCCTCATTCCCAACATACAGCAACCAAAAATGTTCTCAATACAGGCAGAAATCTAAAGACTCTGGGTTGAAAAATTTAAAATAACAATCTCTAAACTCTGCCTAAAATGTCCCCCATTAACAAAAGCACAGTGAAGTATGACACACTAGCATGGAAAAAAATATCAAAGGAAAATTTACTGGAGTACTGTACACAGGTGGCTTGACAATAGTGCTGCAATCCAACCCAATATGAATTAACAGTGTAAGGCTCTGAAAGAAATTGGATCAATTTTAAATTGTTGGATAAAAGTCTTCTAATCTGCTTTTAAATTGCTGATATTTTAAAATCTTTTAAATTGCTGATAAAAGTGATATCCAATACATTTCCATTCAGAGAGACTCCTACCAAATCAATCCTAGGAACTATACTGTACTGCATTAAATAAAATGATTCCTTTTTTCCCAAATAAACCATATTGTATAGGATTGCACTACAAGTCTACTCTTCCAGACATCATTTTCATTCCCCTGAGTTCAGCGGAATAATTGCTGAACATTTTACAGTGTAAATCTTTCCCTTGTCCTTTGCCATTGAAAGAAACAAAAGTAGCATTGGATTACTGTAAATGTCACCCTCTGAAGCATAAACCACCCTTCATTTGAAATATTTTTTTAATTCATGGCACAACTTCTCAACAAATGTTGAGGTTTCAATACATGTGGAGTTTTCATTCCCATTCCCAACTTTTAGAAGTGGGATTAAAAGAGCATTTGATTAAAAAGCATAATTTCTTCATAAAATATTTAGATGAGAGAATAGAAGGGGAACTCATCAAACTGGCAGATGACACCAAGCTGGCAGGAGACAGCCAACACCCCAGAAAATAGGCTCAAGTTCCAGATGGATCCAATAATTTGAACACTGGGATGGAACAAATGAAATTCAATGTAGAGAAAAGTAAGGTTTTACACTTAGGCAAGAAAAATCAAATGTAGAGGTCAAATGTACAGGTCAGGCCTGTCAAACTGGTGGCCCGCAAGCTGGATGTGTCTCACACACAGGCCATGCCCACCCCAGCTCCACAAAGGCAAAAACATCACAATATGTCACAATTTGTCATGTGTCGCAACCAAGTTTGATACACGTAGACTGGGTGAAACTTGGCTTAATGTCAGTAACTGTGAGGGGGATCCACGTCCTAATGGACAATCACTTACATATGAGCCAGCAGTGTGCTGTGGCCACCAAAAAAGCCAATGCAATTCTAGGCTGCATCAACAGAGAGAGAGAATCAAGGTCACGAGTAGTATTAATACCGCTCTACCTAATGCCTTGGTAAAACCACACTTGGAACACTGCATCCAGTTTTAGACCCCACAATATTAAAACAAAATGTAGAGACTCTGGGAAGTGTGCAGAGAAGAGGAGCAACTATTATTAGGGGGCTGGAGGCTAAAACATATGAAGAACGGTTGCAGGAATTACAGTAGGCATGTTTAGTCTAGTGAAAAGAAGGACTAGGGGAGATAAGATAGCAGTGTTCCAATTTTTGAGGGGCTTCCACAAAGAAGAAGAGGGTCAATTTGTTTTCCAAAGCACCAGAAGGCAAGACAAAAAGCAGCGGTTGGAAACTAGCCAAGGAGAGAAGCAACGTAGAATAGAACTAAGGAGAAATTTCCTGACAGTGAGAAAATTAATCAGTGGAAGGGCTTGCCTTCAGAAGTAGTGGGCACTCCATCACTGGAAGTTTTCAAGAAGCGATTGGAAAGCCATTTGTATGAAATGATGTAAGGTCTCCTGTTTGAGCAGGTGTTAGATTAGAAGACCTCCAGGTCCCTTCCAACTCTGTTATTTTATTATTCTGTTAACTATGAAGGCTTCCCGTTTATGGAAATGTATCAATGTCTCATTTTGCAGATATGATTTACTGACACATTTCATTGTCCAGTGCTGCCCTTCGATTTATAGTTTATATGGAATCTTTATTTTAAATGGAAATAGAACTGGATACATTTTGATAATGTATATATAGTTTGCTATTTAAATTTGTCTACCCTGCCTTTCCTGGGCCTCACCTTTTTCAAGAAATGTGCCCACTCTGTCTCCTCATTCTTTCTGTCTTATGGTGTGCAGAGGCATTTTTCTCCTCAGACCCCTTGTTAAAAATGTGTTTATAGAGGACAAATCCCTCCCCACTGTACATCTTTTATTGCATCTTTTGAAGATTTTATTTTGCATCTTAACAGTGTGGAGACAGAGAACAAAATGGTTATTGAAACTGCTCAAGGTCTGCACAGCCACATTTTAAAAATAGTCAGGTTAAGAAACACACACACACAAACACACACAGAGAGAGTTAAAAACAATTTGTGTCACCATATCACCTCAGTACTCTCATCTACTACATGTAAATAGCTCACATCACTGCAGGAACTGGGGTAGCCATGGAGGATCATTAAAATGGCCTAGAAATGTAGAAATAAATAATGACTCCCCCAGATTGATTGATTGATTGATTGATTGATTTTATTGGACTTATAGGCCGCCCTCTCTCCCGAGGGACTCAGGGCGGCTTACAATAAAAGACGAGAATACAAATGTTAAAATACAATTAAACTAGTCAAATTAGCCCAATAAAAAATTAAAACCCAAATAAAAACTAAAATCAATAAAACCCCACCCCACCCCATTCAGTCCAGGCTGGCCTGTTGAAACAACCAAGTCTTTAGGTTGAAAGGAACGGAGGTCAGGGGCCAGCTGGAGCTCCAAGGGGAGTTGATTCCACAGGGTGGGTGCTCCCACAGAGAAGGCCCTACCCCTGGGCTGCCGGCAAAGCTGGCGTGGCACAGGAGGCCCTGCCTGTGGGAGCAGGTGATTGGAGGTCAATGCTGGCAGGAGACGCTCCCAAGTACCCCAGACCCAAGCCATGTAGGACTTTATATATGATGAATAATACCTTGAATCTCACCCAGAGGGCAACCAGCAGCTAATGCAGGTCGCGAGGAGGGTGTAACATGGGAGTATCGGGACACTCCCATCACTACCGCATGCGCATTGGAACTACGTTAAAGGTAGTGAAATAACTTGGCTCTTTTAACTGTAACCTAACCTGTTAAATTCAATCAGTTTTATCTGAGGCTGTGGACAGATTGAGTGATCAATTTCTATTACCTTGGGCTACCCCTCCCTTTCCTCTTCTCTCTTCATGGGTCCATTTTTCTTATTTGTAGACATTTCAGTTCATTTCCCTGAGCCACATTCAGCTTAACAACCGAACTGAAAGACTATTGCAATTGGGGAGGGTGGATTTTCAAACACCCAGAAGAAAAAAACAGAACCCAAAAAAGGATTGGTTTGGGGACAGAAGGAAGGAGGAAAAGCAAAAAGCGTTGCCTGGCCATGGCACAGACAGGGCAGACTGAAAAGTGGCACATTTTTAAAGCTATTATCATAGGCAGCTTTGGATGGCTTTTTAACATACTCTTCCCTGGATGAGTCAGAGATAGGTATTTCCCCCCCCCCCCATAAGAACTGGAATGAGGACATAGCAATTAGCTCATCTGCAATCAGAGTGCTGATCACATCCTTAGCAACAGCTGGTCTCTATGGTACCTGGAACCTCACTCTGGCAGCTCAAAACCTCCTTTACGCATTGTTATGACAAAGGTCAGTGTGGAAGTCATTCTGGCTTGCTGAACAGCCATCTTTGGCTGTTCCGCCACCATCTCCCCCCTTCCATCCATTCTCTGATACTGAGGATCTGGGGCAAAAGGGCCAAAGCAGGAGGGCTGAAAAGGAGGCCATCCAACTCAAGGAGACCACCAAATGGTTTATGTTGTAAGAATTTTGAACGATAAGCAAAGTGCTTCCTTATATCCTGCTTTGCTCTAATTGTCTTAAATGTGAGGCTAATGAATATTAGCTTTCAACTCCATTGAATCTCATTATATGGTAAACATCCCTCATGCAAAATCTGTATGAAGCTGCTAACAGAAACAGTAAGGATGCCATTCCCAAGAAGAAGTACAGTTCAGATCATCTTCTTTTCCTGGCTCTCCAGCAGCTTTCTCTCTTCCCAAGTAGCATATACCCTGGTGACACAGGCATAAATGATAGAAAACTTAACAGCACAATCTGGGTCACTGTAGTGTAGACTAGTGAAAGAATCAATATACTAAACCTTCACTAGACCAAATCCAACCCCACCCCCAAAGAATGAAGAGCAATTTAGCCCAGCAGCTCCTACATTTGTCCCCACAATTTGAGGTTTATCTTCAGCTTAATATTTCCCACTTGAATAAACTCAGAACTGGGAAGACAGAATTCAGCATTGTGAAATGGCATCGTTGCCAAGAAAGATAAGATCTATGAGTTGTGGCAGCAGTTTTTTTTTCAACTTAACCGAAATATCTCAGAAATATTTTTTTTTTCCTTCATAAAATTATATGGACTGATTTCTCTTATTTTTAAAAAGAGAAGTTTTTAGCTTCAGCTCCATGTGCAGGATTCTCTGTCAAGCATGTCTAATCCACAAGATAATAAAAAATATTAAAAAATAAAAAGAAGTTTGTTATTTATAGCCATTAACTATATTATATATTTTATATACACCCCAAGAAAATTCCTCTTCACTCAATGTGGTCCAGGCAAGCCAAAGAGTTGGACACCCATGTCTAAGTCATGATCTTGTGATATGTAAATGGTGCACTTGTGTTTCTTACATTCAATGGGGAGAAGCACAATTAACTTGATAATCTAAAGATGGGAAAGGATAAGAGAAGACTATTCAAGTTATTACTGGATTCGATGCTTTTGTTTGAGAGAAACCTCCCCCCACTCCCCTTTCACTTGGATACAGACATTCCAGCCTCCAATCTCCTCCACCTCCTACCGGTCTGGCATTCCTCATTCTTCATCAATACCACCCCTGAAATTTCTTAATGTTATGGGGTTTTGTCTTTAGGATGGAAGAGATCATATTAAGTTTATTCATTAAAACTAATAAGTTACAAACCTGGAATAAATGTTGAAAACGTGAGATTGAGAGGAGACATTTATATGCTTTGTTCTCAGTAGCCATTAAAACACTTTCTCTGAGGCTTTTGACAAACCTTCACTCTTTTCCAGAGGATCCCACATTCCTCACTCTGTTACTGGCAAGTGGAATTCCTTGGGCTTCATTTTCCTATGACTTTGTTCTCCTGTTGCATCTCCCAAGAGTTGATTTAAAGCTGCCTCAAGGGGCTCCACAATCAAAATTACAGGGAAAAGTGAAGGGCATACATAATGACCCACTTCTTCAGTGGGCTCCTGGGGCACTGGGGTAGCATTTTCCAGAAGCTCTGCTTCTCCTAGGCCTTTCCCAATGGAAAAGATGGAAGGAGAATGAAGCCAACTCACTGCTGAGCTATCACTTCACACAGACCTTGCATCTGGATACAGTGATTCTTCACAGATTGTACATTGGATAGAGTGATCCTTCAGTGATTCTTCACATATGACAGTAGCCCAATATGCTTGCTAAAAAACCAGTTGACTTTGGACCAAATAGAGCTAACCTACCAATAATATATAGCTTTAATAAGTAGGCTCCTACAGAAAAGTCATGACAGCAGCTGAGCTGTTTTGCTCAAGCAAAGGAAAGAAGCTGAATGTAATTGTCTCATCATCCAGCCAAAAGGGCCTCACTGTCCACCAAAGGACAGTGGTAGTAGGAAAATCCAACCAATGAGTAGAAAAAAGAAAAAAAAAGCAGTCATGAGAAAGCATTTGGACATTATTTAGCTAGGGTTAGATCATTTCTGTAAACTTGTTAGACAAAATTAAGTTGGTACATGAAATGACCCACCATTTATTGTCTTTAATCCAATCTAGGTAGCTAGATAAAAGGCATTCTCAGTTCCTGATATAAGCTTGTAAAGTTTGGTAGTGCTAGAAAATCTCTGGAGGACTTTGAGAATTTTTTTTTACTCAGCTATTTAATTCTGTCCCCACTACAACTCTCCTGTCCCTCCCAGCATCATCTTCATCTTTATTACCGTTCTATTTCACAATTACAAGAGTAGAGTTAACTGGCACAGATGAAAGCCATGGAATTTTTTTAGTCCTGAAAGGAGTTTAAATCAAATCTAACACACTGGATGTATGGATGGATGGATGGATTGATTTATAAAGAATTTTAAGGTACCCATTAATAGGACTGAAAACTAATTATGCCTTTTATTATTTATTGTATGCCACATTCACATTATATTTCAGTTTTTTTTTTAGTTTTATTTTTCCAAAAACACAAACATAACAAACAAACATACAACACATAAATCCATATCAATTTCAAGTATGTCGGTCGGTCAAAAATCACAGTGCCTACCCCTCATTATTCATACTCAATATTACAAAAGGAAAAGCTATAATCCTTATTATTAATCCTTTGTCATATTATAATCTCTATATTATTTCAACAGTTCTATCTATCTTTATATTCCCAAAAATACATTACCAAACTTTTTGTCTAACCATTGATAAAACATATTCCATATCTTATAAAACTGCTTTTCTTCTTGATCCCTAATTTCAAATGTTAATCTACTCATTTCGGCACAATCCAAAATCTTCTTAATCACTTCCTCCTGCGTAGGTGTCTTATCATTTCTCCAGTTTTTAGCAAATACAATTCTAGCGGCTGTCAGTACATTAACAATCAGATATTTCAAATCTTTGTTAAATGTCTCTGGGACAATTCCCAACAGGAATATCTCAGGTTTCAAGTCTATATGTTGTTGTATCATTTTTCCAGCCACATGTGGATTTTAGTCCAGTATCTTTTAGCATCAACGCAAGTCCACCACATGTGGTAGTAGGAGCCAGGTATCTGGTGACATTTCCAACACTTATCCGATTTATCCTTGAACATTCTTGCAATCCTTCTCGGGATAGGTGCCACCTGTAAAACATCTTATACAAATTTTCTTTATATGCAGTTGACATTGTCATTTTATAATTCTGATCCCACAGTGTTTGCCATCTCTCTAAATCTATCCCATAACCAAAATTTTTCCCCAAGCAATCATTGTTTCCTTAACCTGCTCCTCTTCCATTCTAACTTCTAATAAATAACCATAAAGTTTTTA
Organism: Naja naja; assembly: GCA_009733165.1. Taxonomy (NCBI): domain Eukaryota; kingdom Metazoa; phylum Chordata; class Lepidosauria; order Squamata; family Elapidae; genus Naja; species Naja naja. The sequence goes on from SOZL01001277.1 coordinate 18,445, forward strand.
ATCATTTTTCGTTCGTGCCCATCAAAATTTTATCTAATTCAGTTTGCTTTTTATAAATCCCTTCATTCTTAACATCCTCATCATATCTAGATTGTACTTGCAAATATGAAAACCAATTCATTTTTATACCTTGTTCTTGTAGTGTTTGCATCGATTTGAGTTCACCCTTTTCATTTAAAATCTCTTCATATCTAACTGTTTGTTCCTTCTTGTATATTATTGCATATGAAAAAGCTTCAATAGTAGATACCCATAATGGAATTTGTATATAATGTTGTTTTCTGGTTTTTCCCAATTTAAAAACAAAGCTTCTCGAACATAGTGTCTTCTAAAATATCCTTGTTTTTAGTTCCCTTATACCATAAGAAAGCATGCCATCCTAGTAATAGATCATGACCCTCTAAAGTTAACAATCTATTGTTTCTCAATGTTATCCATTCTTTCACCCACATCAGGCTTGCAGCTTGATAATACAATTCCCAATTTGGTAGTGCGAATCCCCTCTTGACCTTGCATCTTGTAATAGCTTAAATTTGATTCTTGGCTTTTTGCCCTGCCATATGAATTTTGATGTGATTTTATTTAAATCTTCAAAGTATTCTTTCCCAAGTCTAATTGGAATTGTCTGAAATAAGTATAAGATTCTGGGTAAAACATTCATCTTAACTGTCGATATTCTGCCAATAAGAGATAATTGCATATTTTCCCATCTTTTAAGATCTGTCGCTATCTGCTGTTTGAGTTTTATATAATTATCTTCTTTCAATGTACTGCATCTTGATGTTATATTTATTCCCAAATATTTAACTTTATTTGCAATCTGGATCTCTAATAAATCTTCTAAATCTTTCTTGCGTTTTGCTAACATATTCTTTGTTAGGATCTTTGTTTTATCTTTATTAATTTTTAAACCTGCCACCATTCCATATTCTTCTATTTGTTCTATCAACTTAGGTGCTGATTTAAGTGGATCCTCTAGTATGAATACCAAATCATCTGCAAACGCCTGTAGTTTATATTCTTCTTTTTAATTTTCATTCCTTTTATTTCTTCATCTTCTCTGATAGCTCTATTCAGTACTTCTAGTGTTAAAACAAACAGCAGGGGTGACAGAGGACAACCTTGTCTGGTTCCTTTTCTTATCCCTATAGATTCTGTTAGCTCTCCATTTACCAATATCTTTGCTGTTTGATTATTATATATTGCCTCAATAGTTTGTATAAAGTTTTTCCAAAGCCCATTTGCATCATTTGCAATATCATAAATCGCCAGTTCACATTGTCAAATGCTTTTTGAGCATCTAAAAACATCAGTGCCATCTGTTTTTCAGAATGTGTTTCATAATACTCCAGAGTATCTAAAATTATTCTCACATTTTGCTTAATTTGTCGTTTTGGCAAAAATCCATTTTGATCTGTGTGGATAAATTCATTTAAGTATCTTTTCATTCTTTCTGCCAAAATTGAAGCAAAGATTTTATAATCTGAATTCAACAATGAGATAGGTCTATAATTTTTAACTTCTTGTAGGTCCATTTCTTCTTTAGGTATTAGGGTAATATAAGCTTCCAACCATGTCTCAGGTATTCTCTTTTTAATAAGACTTCATTCATCACTTCTAGAAGGGAGTGCTTAACACTTCCTGGAAGGTCCTGTAAAATTCATGGTAGACCATCTGGGCCTGGTGCTTTTCCTGTATTTTGTTTCTTCAAGGCTTCTGTTAATTCCATCATGGTTATGTTCCCTTCTAACATTGTCTCAATATCTTCAGGTATCTGTGGTAGTCTTGTCTTTTGTAAATACTTTTCAATTTTTCTTCTAGGATATCTTCTTGGGAGTACAGTTTTTCATAGTAGTCTCGGATAATTTTTTCTTTTCATCATTCCCATGCTGTATATTCCCTTTTCCATCTATTAATTGGCCAATTTTCTTTATTTCTCTTTCCTTTCTAATTTTATACGCTAACCACCTTCCTGGCTTATTACCGTTTTCAAAGTAATTTTGTTTAGCGCTTTAATCTTTTGAGCGATTTCTTCCTTGTCCATTAGAGCCATTTTATGTTTAATCACATCCATTTTCCTTTTAATATCTTTCCCTTGCGGTGATTGTTGTAATTCTTCTTCCAATTTCCTAAAATCATCTTCCAAGATTTTGAGTGTCTTCTTCCGTTTAATATTTCTTTTCCTTATATAGTCAATTATCAAACCTCTTGTATAAGCCTTCATCGCATCCCAACGAGTTTGTAGAGATGTATCTTCTTTTCTATTTTCCTTGAAAAAAAAGGTAAGTTCTGCCTCAATTTTCTTTTTAAATTCTTCTTCTTTCAAGATCATATTATTTAATGTCCATCTCGATCTTCTCCTCTGTCCTTTCCAGGCAACTGTCAATGGATTGTGATCCGCCCAGATCCCACTTTCAATTTGAATTTTCTGTATATCGGGAGCATATCTGCAGATGCCCATACCATATCTATTCTTGACCATGATTCATGTCTATTTGAATAAAAAGTAAATTCTTTGTTTCCAATATTTCTCTCTCTCCATATGTCTTTAATATTCATTTCTTCTATCATTTGAAAGAAGGACTTGGGTAGCTTTTTTCTAATTTTCTTTTGGTTCTTTCAGATTTATAATCAAGCTGGTCATTAATTATCCCATTAAAATCTCCCATCAGAAAGATATTTGCATAGTCTAATTCAATCACTTTTTGATATAATTTCTTATAGAATTCTTCTTGATTCTCACTTGGTGCATATATTGCTATCAGAAGCATTTTAGTGTTGTTATCTATTATCTCCACTATTAAAATCCTCCCATCTTCATCTGTATAAATCAATTCTGCAGTAATTGTATCTTTAATATATAAAGCCACTCCTCTTTTTTACATTGCCAATGATGTAAATAGCTTTCCTAACTTTCTTTGCCTTAATACATATTCATTTTGCTTTTTAATATGGACCTCTTGCAGACAAATTATATCAAATTTTAATTTCTCTAATTTATGAAATATTTTCCTTCTTTTAACAATTGAATTGAGTCCATTTATATTCATTGAGATCAATTTTTCCCTTCCATTTAGGTCTTATATATAGGTTGTTTTGCTCTAGTCGTTCTAACTTCTTTTTGTTCTCTAGGTAGACCGCCTACTGCTCCAAGTTGTTCTTCTTCTTCACTTATCATTGCACCTTCCTTTGGAAGTTCCACAATCAGTTCTTCATGTCCTCCGTTTCCCTCTTTTCCTCTAAAATAGCTCTCATAGAATAACTCTGCCTTCTCCACTGTGTCGATTCTATGTCTTTGTTCCCGCCAGACAAACAAGAGGCCTTCTGGTATTAGCCATCTATAATTTATCCCTCTCTTCAATAATTCTCTGGATAAAAATGCATATTCTCCTCTCCTCTCTCTTATTCTTCTTGGTATCTGTTTCAATACCGTGACATCTTTATTGTTGTGCTTCAGCGTCTTGTCTCTGACTGTTTGCAAAATTTGTGATTTAATACTCTTCTTAGTAAATCTAATATGAATTTCTCTTGGGAGCTTATTCCTCGTTGCATATCTTGTAAAGACACGAAATGCTTCATCTATTCCATCCCTCATCTTCTCTTCCGTTATTTCTAACAGTTCTGCCAAAATCTGTGTCATTTTCTCCAGTAGATTTTCACCCTTCTCTTCCTCAACATTTTGGAATCTCAAATAGAATTCGATCTATCAACTTCACTTCAGAGATTCATTATGGTCGCTCTCAACTTCCCTTAATCTGGTATTAAAACTCTTCATTTCCTTGTCTCTTTGTTCTTGCTGCTCTTCAATTTTCTTCATCCTCTCACCATATTTCTCCATTATTTGCTGTAAAACCTTTATATTTTCATCTGTCTTGTCTAACTTTTTATCTGTCTTGTCTAGCTTTTCATCTGTCTTGTCTAGCTTTTTATCTGTCTTGTCTAGCTTCTGTTCAATTATCTCTGTTCTTTTTCCAATCTCACCTACTGCTTGTAATATCTTCTGTATTGCCTCTTCTGTTGTGGGAGCCGTTACTTGTGGAATTGAAGGTCTTCTACTCATTGTTGCAGAGGTTGTCAGAACCAATTCCAAAAAGAAGGAAGGAAAAAAAAAAAAGAAGGCCAATAAGCAAAAATAAAAATAAAAATTAGTGTTATAAAAGGAGAAGAACAATCCTTTTAACAAGAAAAAAGGAAAAAGAATAGTAAAGGAAAAAAGGGGTTCAATTACATATCAATAATACAACAATAATTTAGAAAAAGGCAAAAATTTAAAACTTGAATTTAAAAAGGAAATAGGATAATAAAAAAAAGTCCAATAGTTAACTATCTTGTTTCCAATGCGAGAATAAAAAAAAAAACCAACTCTCAAAAGAAAAAGGCTAAGAGTTAAAAAATAGGAAGGTATCAATAAGAAAAAGGATAAAAATAGTAAAATAGTAAAATTCCCTTTAGGAATAACAAAAATATTTTTAGGGGCTCAAATTATAAAAATTAAATTCCAAACAATAAAAAGTCTTGGCAGGAAGCAATATCACTCTTTATTCCATTGCCACTATGCAGAGTCCAGAGCTTAACTAGTGAAGGCAGGAAGATAGCAGCTCCTCTGTTTTTGCCTCTCGAAGAGATCCAATTCTTTTATTTTAAAAAGCTCTCCAAGGTCATTTTATTCTTCAGTTCCAAACTGAAGGCTCAGAGATATTCCAAAAGCACCTATCCAGCACTTTCTAATCAACGGAGCCTTGGATACAGTCCTTGCAAGTGTGTATGTTTATATAAGATAACAGGTCTCTAGTAGCAATATTGTATCTTACAACCAACTTTCACTTCCTTGCCAAGTGACTTCCAAATGTATCACTTCCTGTCTTATTCAAAACAAGAAGGACAGTAAAAATCTCGGTGGCCATTTCTTATATGCAAAAATAAAAAGTAATCAAATCAAAATAACCAAATTACGTTAGAGCCCCTAATGCCAAAAAGGAAAAAAGACAAGATTCAACAAAATGTAAAAGGTATTCAGAGAGTCCCAAGAGGAAAAAGTAAAAGGAAAGTCTTTAAAGCCATAAAAAGAAAGAAGAAACAAAACCTTTACTTTCAAACACAATCTCTTCCGCCGCCTATTCCATATCACTCTCAATTTCACACCATTAGAGTTGCTAGGATGTTCCCAAAGGGTTAAAACAAGATGATCTCACCGACCGACAAACTTCTTCCAATCTCATTCCTCTGGAGCTGTCACAGCTTCTTCAGCCCGATGGCTGCCTCAGCGCGCTTCGGGTAAAGGGGCTGTCCTGGATCAACCAGGGACTTTGCGACATCCCTGGGATCAACAGGAGGCGCCCCCAACTTTCACCAACCCTACGAGTCAGTTTAGATCCCGGGGGACCGTCCCGAAGCGGCAGTATCAGAGGTGATCTCAGGAGTCAAGATCACCTCCGTCTCGCGGCGACTCCAGCTCCACCCCCTCCCGCAAATGTAATTTTTTGTTTCATTTGTCGCAGACAGGAAATCAGCAAAATCTCCATTATAGTTTCTGTTTTGACACTGTCATTATGTTGTGGATATTTTGTTTTAGTTGATGAACATATCCCAAACAATTATCTGGAAATTGTGCCATTTAAAGATCCAAAGGAAGGAATCATATATTTGAAAATTGTCCTCTGAAAAAGAAATTCCATCTGCAAGGCTATAGAAAACAAGCACTTAAACTGAATAACTAGAAGTCTGCTTTTGGTGGGTCAGAGAGTCATTCTGAAAAGAGCAGTTCTCAGAAAGGTTGCCATCTGATTCTCCTATAGATACAAATCATTCCATTCCAAACTGCATTTAAAATGGTTTTAGAAGGCTTGCCTGGGACAAAGCACTTCAGACTCCTAATGACTAAGTAATCTTCATATAAAAATAATTACTTCCACAGAGGAAATGAGAGGTTTGAGAGGAGAATTTTAACATCTGTGCTGATCCAAAACATATTGTGACATGAGCTGAGTGGCAAACGGTATTCCCTTTCCCTGCTGGCTCAACTTAAAACCAGGCATGACCAGGCAGCCTTTTTCATACCTAGGAAAGAGAATCTTGTGAACATTTTATCCTCTTCCTTATCCACAAAGAAAGAAAAAATACAAAACACAGCCACTCCAATTGCCTGTCAACACTGGGCAATTTTAAAGCATTTTGCCAGCAGTGGAGCAGCAGGGCCAAAGCATGAGGGAAGCAATGCTTGTCATTCTTCAAGAAGAGTTTTCAAAGAAGATTTTTAAGATGTCTTCCAATTAAGCTTAACTTCCTCTGAGCCAGGTATGCAACTATCGGTAGGGAGCGGATTGTGCTCCAAAATTTCTCCCTTTACAGCTTCTTCCTAACTTTTTTTTCAATATGTGAAAACGTTTGTAAGTCTTTTTCATCTTTTCAATGTTAGGTTTTTCCAACACAAGAAAGAATTACCCTTCAATAATGGCAGAAGGTTAGAGGACAATTTTTGGTGTTAGATTTATCCCTCTGTGGCTGCAGTTCTATTTCCAATCTGAGAAGGGGAATCTGAAACAACATATGGTTCTATTGAGTGTTGAGTCCCAGTGCAATGGTGGAACATACCATGTTACCCCATCTGTATTCTGGATCCCTTCCAAATAACTACAGATCTGATCATGCTAGGCTTATATTACCAAAGTCCTGCTGAGTGTATAGATGGTGGAGTGGAGACAGAGGGATTGTTAACCATCTATGTCCAAGCATAAGATATTAGAAGATTTATGAACAAAATTCTAAGCCCCTGTTGGGACTAAACGAGAGAGAAAGACTGGTTGTGTTGCCCTTGTTTCAGACAGAAATGAAATGCTGAAGCAGGACAGGCATACTTGAAGAACTGGTGGTGGGCAGAAATCCTTCAGAGGGAGTACAGTTTGTCCCTATCAGCTGCCAAAATGTGGCCAAAGTTCCTGGAATATTAACAAGTCCAGTAATGTTTTGGACCTGAAATGAAGAATGATTTTCTTTGGTTTAAGGAAGAAGCAGGTTCACATGGCACAGCTTCTGCATTATCAAAATTGCCTTTAAGCAGAATATTCTGCTTATAAAAGGACATCTGGAAAGTCTCTTAGTCACAACTAACTTTCACTGGATTGTGCCATTACAATTTCAAGGAAATTGGCTGTCCCACCTCCTCCCCTTGCTGAATTAATTTTGCACTAAAGGCTGATTAAGGCAAAACACTCAATGCTATAATAGAGTTCCTGAGAGCTACAATTGCAAGGATGCAGTATATTTTTTTCAAAATCCAAATATTAATGTTTAAGCATCACACAAATAGGTTCCCAGAAGTACTCAGAAGGTGAATATGGTCAGTGATGCCAGAACTCACTATATTTTTCTTATTAGAGAACACCAATTCTCCATTTTCCTAATTGATTCAATAGACAATTTGAATGCTGTTTGCTGATTGCTAGGCAAACATTATTGAAGTGTCAATATTTACTTTTTTCCTACAGCTATCATTGCTTGAAAGGCTGTAATTCATGTGGGGCAATGCTATAGCTGTTCTATCTTTGCTGGACACAATAGCTGGCAGACACTCTCTCTCTCTCTCTCTCTCCCCACCCAACCCCACCCCATTCTCTCTCTCTCTCTCTCTCTCTCACACACACACACACACACGTGTATACATATATACATATACATATTGGATAGATACTATATACTGTAGATGCTATTATGTAAAACTAATAAGTAAGGATTAACAATATTTGGCTATGGAACTCTATCCATCTAGCTCATTTTTCTATAACTCATTCTGTACAACCTGAGCTGAATAAAGTAAAAGAAAAAAGAGAGAGAAAAAAATCAAGAAGGAACAGACCCCTACGCAGTACTCCACGTGAAGATCCCCTTCTTTTTTTCTTTTCTTTTCATAGACATCAAATACAAAATGTTTCAAGTCCTTAAAACTTTTGGAGGCAGTGATGGGAAGATGTTTGTCTCATCTTTCTACAGTAGTTTTTCACTATTACAAGGTTGTGCTAAAGTAATAATGTTACAGAATATTCACAGTACTGCCCATTTTGCAATCTTATGCTATGATGCAATTCCGATTGATCCCTGGCGCTATTTCCAGCAACAGTGGAACAGTGGAATGGCAACTAACACAGTTGACTTGGATCTGAAGGAGAAGGGCAAGCATATGCATCAGCTGAAATGACCCAATAGTGCTGCTCAGATCCTATCCATTTTAGGTCATGCTGTTGGCTTAAGGAAGTAACGTTAAGGAAAACTTGAGACTGACTTGGTCCCAGGCAATTGAGATGAAGGCAAACAAAATATATTGTCAGGCAGAAGGCAGACAAATTATATTGTCAGGACTATAGATGTTTTGACTGAAATTAGGTGCAGATGGGGAAAGATAATTGGATTGATCCAGCCAGGCTATTCTGATGTTTTTATGGTGCTTTGATTATCTAAAAATTGATATATGGAATGTCAAGTTTATGTTATAGGATGTAAGTGTGGTTTAGGGTGGTGGGTTCAAATTGGTTCCCCAGATCAGAGATTGACTTCAATAAGTGATGGAAACTAGACACTGATCTGGCTGTGCTTTCTGTTTCATGCCATTCCGTTCTTGTCTTATCTGATTTGCTCCCTTCCTCTCAATACCTGCTCACTTTATAGAGGTACTGGATGTATTCAATGCTCAGACAATTTCTGAAGAAGCCAGTGTATATGTTGTTGTTTTTGCTACTACTATTTGTTTTAGCTGTATACTAAAATTCATTTTGGGTACGCTGGTCATTCTAAAGAAGTGGGTTTTAAAAATTCAGAAGCTATGTTGATTTCCCCCCCTCTGTATATACTTGCATTTATCTAGCTACCCATCTCTCAATTTTCTGTAAGTTCCAAGCAGTTCATAATAAATATAGAATAGTAACAAGGTGAAACTTTAAATCATGATCTAACAATATGCATATATAGCATGAGACAAAGTTATGCAGATATTAGGAAGGATTTCCTCCTGATAAGGGTTTTATATGATATATTTTATGTATAATATATGATATATGATGTATTATTATATGGTAAGAGCTCTGTGGAAAAGTGTTCTTTCCTGCCAAGCCAAGATGGCACCAAAAGTGAAGAAGGTGCTACAAAGAAGAGGGGTGAACCTCTTCTCCAAAAGCACTAGAAGACAGGACAAGAAGCAATGGATGACAACTAATCAAGGAGAGAATCAGTCCAGAACTAAGGAGAAATTTCCTGACGGTGAGAACAATGAACCATTGATATGGTTTTCCTCCAGAATTGTGGGTACTTCATTACCGTAGGTTTTCAAGAAGAGATTAGACAGTCATTTGTTCAGAAATGGTATAGGGTCTTCTGCTAATGGGTTGTACTAGAAAGACTTCCAAGGTCCTTTCCAACTCTGTTCTTCTGAGTTGTTAATAGCAATAGCACTTAGCCTTATATACCGCTTTATAGTGCTTTGCAGCCCTCTCTAAGTGGTTTACAGAGTCAGCTAATTGCCCCCAACAATCTGGGTCCTCATTTTACCCACCTCAGAAGGATGGAAGGCTGAGTCAACCTTGAGCCTGGTGGGATTTGATCTGCCAAATTGCAGGCAACTGGCTGCAGCAGAAGTAGCCTGCAGCATTGCACTCTAACCACTGTGCCACTGAGGCTCTAAGACATGAAAGGGCTTGCCTAGAGTACAAGTGGATTCTCCCTTGCTGGAGCCTTTTACATGGAACTGAGTGGCTACCTATCAGAGACAACCCCATCTTCCACATCTCAGCAAACAATTCAGAAGCTCCAGTAAAAAGGGCTCCCAATAGCAGCATGCAAACACCACTCAGTTGGAGCCCTGGAAAAAGCCTGATGATCTTCACATGTCTTGAGAGTCATCTAATCAGAATCTCAATGCCCAGATGCAGAAGACAAATAATAAATTGCCACTGATTAACAGAAGGAAAATACAAGTGGTTATAACTATTTTGTTCTGTGGCAGATAAAACATGACAATAGACAAACATCACTATGTTTACTGATAGATACCAAGCATTACCAACTACTAACACAAGCTATTTATGTTGGGTTGATTACATTATATATATTTGTCATTTATCAAACTTATATGTAATCAAAAGTGACCCTGGGTGGTATACAATACTGAAACATTTTGGTGAATGTTTGTCTCTGGCAATCTGTAAGTACCTGACTCCAGAGTTATAAATGGCTGAACCAGGAGGTGTTAGGGGGAGATCAGGAAAGAGTTGTTATTAAAAGAGAAGGAGAAACGAGCACTGAAATGTTCCTCACTTGGAATAATGCTTCCTCTTTTGTTTGGTTTAAAATAGAAAGAGTGAGCTCCTAATCTTTCATAGGATGAACTGTACTTTTGTTTTTCTAAATCTTTTATTTGCCAATGAATGCAGGGCGCTTTTACTATAGACCCACTTTAGCAGCCTGGTTGCAGGATAGGTTTGAATACTCCCCCTTCCCCGTTACATGTGTATATATATATATATATTTCCCCATAAATGTATATTTGTGTGTCTTTAAACAATTTAGAGTTCCCTGACTCCTAAGAGCTCTACACCTACAGTTAGAAAAGCAAGAACAATATCAGAAAAGAAAAGGGTTCACAAAATGACCCAAAGACAAATATTATATTGTGAGCTCTGTCATCCAGTTAATCCAAGGCCTGGGAGAATAGCCAGATCTTCAGTAACTTCCTAAACATTATCAGGGTGAGGGCCATCTGGATCTCTGATGTTTTTTTTGTTAGCTGTTGTGGTTCTGCTCTTTGCTGTTCTTCTAGAGAAATAAAGAGGAGCTTCACTAAAACCTGGAGCAGAATTGCTTGTGAGGGTTATGATTCAATATTTATCTGCAATGGCCTCACTCCATTTTAAAATCTGAGCTTCACCTAAATCCAGATTATGGTCTACTCCCAGTTTCAGATAGGCTCGTCAGAGACCAGAAATAGCATATCTATATTTCTATATTCTTCTAAGAGCCAAGAATGATGTGCCTTGCTGAATTTCCTACATGAAGTCATTATGCAACAAGGAACTACCAGCAGAAAGCTCCTGCTCTCTGTTAGCAGATGTTCTGACTTCTTGTTCTGAAGAGAATCGAGAGCATCGCCTGATTGCGTAATAGCTACTTAGAAACCTTCCATCTAAACATTCAAATTGGAAGAAAATTCCAAAAGGCTTAAATGTTTTATTCTGATATCAGAAATAAATGGCACAATCTGTGTTGAGGTCAGAACAAGTCATTTTTTTGGCCATTTTGTATGCTTGGGACTTTCAAAATTATGCTGTTTGAAATGACCAAGATATAGTCAGAGGATTTTGTGGTGACTTTAAAACAACTTTCTTGGTATATACATAGCAAAAAACACTCAAAAGAGCTATAAAATTTTGTTACTCATGGGAAGGTGGCAGTAAGGAGCCATATGGCTTTAGATTTGCTCTCCTGTGTACACTGGAGATGTCAACCTTGGTGGGCCTTGGTGGTGCAGGCTGTTAATAGCCTAGCACTTAGTTCCAGCTGCCTGTAATTATTGCAGGCTCGAATCCCACCAGGCTCAAGGTTGACTCAGCCTTCCGTCCACTCGGGGTAGGTAAATTGAGGACCCAAGATTGTTGGGGGCAATAAGCTGACTTTGTAAAAATGCCGCTTAGTAATAAGCAGACATATACAATGGAAGGAAGGCTATTGCTGAGCGCATTGGGTTGTATCCCAAAAATTGTAAGCCGCCCTGAGTCTCCGGAGAAGGGCGGGATATAAATATGAATTAAAAAAAACCTATTTTATTGTATAATTTAAATCTACATGAAGAACAAAGACTATTCTTGAAATGGTGTGTACATATGAAAAGGTCCCCATTATATTCGTTGTGTGTTGTCTAGCAAGTGCTCTGTTAGAACACAACATGCCTTTTCACAGTCTAACTGTTCTTTTGGCAGTTTGGCATATGCATTTTTTTTGAATAGATAATATTTGCTATCACATACAGTCCTTCCACTTAAAAATCCAGTTTCAACTATAGTTCCTTTATAGACATACACATGTCCACATTACACACACATCACCAAAACATGGAAGAAAAACTGTGGAATCCTTTTTATTAAGGGTACCACTAGATCTTGGGGGAAAATTATGGTCTAAAGTAGGGGTCCTTAAACTTTTTAAACAGGGGGCGAATTCATAGTTCCTCAGACTGTTGGTGGGGCCAGACAGGTTGGGTGGCCGTGGCTAGGTGGTCATGTGACTGGCTGGGCGTGGTCAGTTTAACAGTCCATTAAACAATGCACACAAATTAAACTTTAATTTGTTTTGCTCCTGGGGGTGTTTTATTTGCTTTTGTTTGCATGTTGGCCCTTTGGCTGACTTCTTTTTACTAGATGGTTTTTCAGTTGTTTAGGAGTCTAGTGGTCCACTTCAGGAAACTCAGTTTTGCAGCAATTCTTCTCAGCCCCAAGGAGCTTACAATCATTTCTTGGCCTCCCAGGGCATCTGTGCACCCATTTTTCAATTTAGTGCACGAATGTCAAACTTGCAGTGTCACGCTGCCATCATGTGATGTTTCATGTTTCTTCCCTTCACAGAGCTGGGGTGGGCATAACACATCTGGCCCACGGGCCAGTTTGACACCCCTAATTTAATGAGTTTCCAATTCCTGGGTTATTTAAATAAGAGTGTACACAATTCTTTTTTTGTTTTGTTTTGTTTGTATTTTTAAGAGTAGGCTAGTAAGCAAGAAGCTTTTGCAACACAAATTGCTTCCAATTCCATTCTTAATGTGGCCCAGAACACAGAAAATATTCTAACATTTTGGTGCTGAAATTTGGGGATAGAATGGCTGAATTATGGAAGCAAAGTTTCTAGGTATTTTTCTGGACATGGAAGCAGTTTCCTTCCTTTTCTTCTCCTGTTTTCCTTCACACAATTAGGAGGACAAGAGAAAATACAAGATTGCTGAAAATTGGTACAGTACTCATTTTTGGGGGATGCTGCAAGGCTGAAAGTGACCTGCGGATCATCCAAGGCTAAAGTAATGGCTACAAAGCCTTCTGTTGTCCTCCAAGAGCCCTTCCAACTGTCCAGTGAGATGATTCTCTTGTTGGAAAAAACAAAACAAAACAATGTGTGGCAAATGTTTAGCAGCCAGAAAGGCTGAGGACCAGACCTTCCACAGCTTATAGGAATATGGCGTTATATCTTGCACAGTGTAATTATCTAGCTTCATACATCATGCTAATTTAAACAGTCAGTACAGATTTATTTGGCTTTAATTATCTGAGACTAAACCATGACCAGTAAACAAGGCAGAAGAATTTTTAAAATGCCATTTTTTACACATGCTTATGCAAACTGCAGGTAGTACACAACTATAATTTCAGGCAGCAAGTTTGCATGATGCATTTATGAACGTTCAAAAGGAAGTCAAGGCTTTGCACTTCCTGCTTCAGAAATCATATTTATTTTTATCCTGATGCCAATTTATTTATTTATTTGGGCATTTTATTTGTGATCACTGTCTTCCTGTCTGTTTTTGTCATCTGGGACTCGTTTGACACTATTGGTACTCGGTTCATCTGTACCATCTACCATCTATACCAATTGCCCGGACTTATATTTTGCCTTTCTCTCTGGGACTTGGCTGCCTCCCACTGTAGTGAGAGGGCAATGGGAGGATGTAACCCCTGCAGTGAGAGGGCTGGGGGCTGTTCAGGATTTTCACCACAAGTCACTGTGGTGGCAGAGCAGTGATTGGTTTATTTGGATTCTAACCATCAGCAGCTGTGAGGGAACTGCTGATTGTGGATTGTTTCCTGACTATTTTTCATGGCCTGTCCCTTTTTATTGTAATTCCATTTCTGCAATATGTCCATCTAATCCATTACCTCTTGTATCGACTTGCCTTGAGATGTTTGTGCTATGCTTGCCTACTCCCTGTTAGAGCTACGGGCCCTCCAGACGGTTCCCCAGTCTGTGAAGTGGCCCCCTATGCTATCAAGAACTTACCTTAATGACGGATCTTGGGATCCCGAGAGGTGGCATGTTGCGACTAATGGGCCAAATTTTAAATTTGGAAGGAAGGAAACTTTTGAAATTTTTAATTGATTGTCTTAAGGGGTTAGGGAGGGTAGATGGGTCTGTTCTCAGCCCGGTTCTCGGGGGGGGGGGGTTGGGGGCCGGGCGGGGCTCCGGGGTCGGAGGTGGGGTCCGCAATTCCCAGGGTGGTTGGGGTTGGCGGGAGACGTCGAGGCATAGGGCCATATCCTGTGTTGGGAGCGCGCACCCGCCAGCTACGGGCGGTTGCTCGCTCCGACCCTATGGCCTCCTCCCTAGGGGGCACGGGAACTGGGACCCCTGGGCTCAGGCTGGTGTATTTTAATGCCAGGTCTGTGGCTAACAAGTCTACCCTCCTCCGGGAGATCATTGAGGAGGAGGCTGCAGATCTGGCCTGTATCACGAGACCTGGTTGGGCCCAGAGGGTGGTGTCCCTCTGGTGGAATTATGCCCTCCAGGTTTTCAGGTTGTGCACCGGCCACGGGCCCAGGGAAGGGGGGGGGTGGCTGTGGTTATTAGGGAGACCTTGTTTCCAAGGGAGGTCACTATGCCAGAGATAGGTGGGAGTGAGACCCTCCTCCTGAGGTGGGGCCCCTAATGGTCAGGTGGGCTTGCTGCTCACATACCTTTCCCCAGCTGTGTGACAGCAGCCCTGCCTGGGCTTCTGGGCGTCCTCTCGGGGTGGCGGTGGAGTTCCCGAGCCTTGTAGTTCTGGGGACTTCAACCTGCCTTCCCTGGGGGTACGTCGGGATTGGCCCAGGAATTCATGGCGACTATGGAAACCATGGGCCTGACCCAATTAATTCAGGGCCCTACCCATGAGGGGGAAATACTCTTGACCTCGTTTTTGTCTCTGAGCAGTGGCGGAGTGACAGAGGGCAAGCTATTTCTACAGCTCTGCCCATTCCATGGTCTGATCACTATCTCCTACGGCTGGTCTTCCAACAGGCCGCCCCCACTGCTGGGGAGAGAGCCACTTAGGTGGTTCCGCCCCAGACGCCTTATGGACCGGAGCGGTTCCAGGCAGAACTGGGGTTTTTCCCCTTCCCTTGCCCACAGCCCTGTCGAGGATCTGGTGGGTGCTTGGCAACAGGCTGCGTCGGATGCCCTCGACAGGGTTGTCCCCATGCGACCCCTCACACGTTGTGGATCCCGGTTGGCTCCTTGGTATACGGAGGAGCTCCGGGAGATGAAACGTCGTCGGAGGGGCTTAGAGAGCAGGTGGAGGTCCACCCGCTCCCAGGCCGATCGAGACCAGCTAAGAGCCCATGTTAGGACTTACCTGGTTGCTATGAGAGTGGCGAGAAGGGCTTATCTCTCCACTCTCATAGCGTCCGCAGATAACCGCCCGGCCGCCCTGTTTCGGGTTACCCGCTCTCTCCTTCGTTTAGGGGAGTGGACCCATTGCGGGTAGAGCTGAGGAGTTTGGCCAATATCTGTCGGATAAGATCGTTCGAATTCGGGGCGGGTTGTCCTCTGATTTGCAGTGGTCTGAGGATCGGGATGCAAGTAGTCTGGCCAGTGTGATTTGGGATGAGTTCGATCCTGTTTCTGAGGATGAAGTGGACAGGATTATGCGGGCCTGAGTTCCACCACATGTTTGTTGGACCCGTGTCCCTCCTGGTTAGCTTATGCCGCCAGGGAGGTCACCTGCGGCTGGCTCCGGGCAGTTGTCAACGCTTCGCTAAGGGAGGGTGTTTTCCCCTCCGCCCTGAAAGAGGCGGTGGTGAGACCCCTCCTGAAGAAGCCTGCCCTGGACCCGGCCGTGTTAGATAACTTTCGTCCAGTCTCCAACCTTCGCTTTTTAGCGAAGGTTGTTGAGAGTGTGGTGGCTCGGCAGTTTCCACTTTTCCTGGATGAAGCGGACTACCTGGATCCGTATCAATCGGGCTTCCGTCCTGGTTACAGCACGGAGACGGCATTGGTCGCACTGATGGATGATCTCTGGAGGGCCCGGGACAGGGTTTTCCTCTGTCCTGGTCCTATTAGACCTCTCAGCGGCTTTTGATACCATCGACCATGGTATCCTTCTGCGGCGCCTCAGGGGTTGGGTATAGGGGCACTGTACTTCAGTGGTTCACCTCCTACCTCTCGGGCGCGCAGTCGGTACTGGCGGGGACAGAGGTCCACCTCGAGGGTGCTCTCTTGTGGGGTCCCTCAGGGTCGGTCCTCTCCCCCTGCTATTTAACATCTATATGAAGCCGCTGGGTGAGATCATCCGTGGTTTCGGGTGAGTTTTCATCAATATGCAGATGATACTCAGCTGTATATTTCCACCCGAACCAGATCGGTGATGCCCTCTCCCTGATGACCCAGTGCTTGGATGCGGTACGGATCTGGATGGACGGAAACATGCTTCGTCTCAACCCGGCCAAGACTGAGTGGCTGTGCGTACCGGCATCGCGGCCCAGTCAGGATTATCCATCGTTAACCATAGGGAGTGGTGTTGCCCCCTGTGGATAGGGCGCGGAATCTGGGGGTCCTCCTGGATGCACGGCTTCGATTGGAGGAGCAGGTGGGGGCCGTCGCCAGGGGCTTTTGCCCAGCTCCGTTTGGTTCGCCAACTACGCCCTTTTCTGGACCGCGATGCCCTGCGCACGGTTACTCATGCCCTTGTTATCTCCAGACTTCGACTACTGCAACGCTCTCTATTTAGGACTACCCTTGCATACTATCCGGAGATTGCAGCTGGTGCAAAATGCGGCGGCGCGGTGGTGATGGGAGTTTCCCGTTCTCCCATGTTACCCCCCTCCTGCGCTGTCTGCATTGGCTGCCGGTTGTGCTCCGGTGAGATTCAAGGTGTTAACATTAACATACAAAGTCCTCCATGACATGGGTCCGCAATATTTAAGGGGCGACTCCTGCCGACATCAAGTACTAACAGCCCTGTCGATCACATAGGCAAGGACTCCTTGGGGTCCCGTCGTGGCCAATGCCGGTTGGCGGTCCCCCGACGACGAGCCTATTCTATGCGACTGACCTCTGGAATCAGCTTCCCGGGCTCCGTCTGGCCCCTGACCTCCGCCTTCGCCGTGAATTGAAGACCTGGTTATTTAACCAAGCGGGCTGTGACCCTTTGGGGGATGACTTTTATTATAGTTTTATTGTGTATTTGTGTAATTGTATCTTAATGGGGCTTGTTAGTTTAATTCTTTTTAAATTATTTATTGTCTCCTTGTTTTATTTGTGAGCCTGAGTCTTCGGAGATGGGGACATACAAGTCTCATTAATAAATAAATAAATAAATAAATTTGGCAGTTTAATTATTTGTTCAATTAAATATGGTTCACTGAAAATTACTTTGATTTCAGATTTACTGTGCATATTTGCTTAGCAGTATATCTCACTACATTCTTATCATTTTCTGTCTAGAAAATATATGTATTTTGTTACCTTTTGCAAGACGTGAAATGCAAGTTTATAAAATGCATAATTTATAGCTGTTGGTTTAATTTAGAACAAAGATTCAACATTCTGCCACTTCTTACTGAAATGGTAAACCTGTTTCTGGAAGAATGAACTTGATTCCTTTTCATCAATTTTGGTTGAAACTTACCTTTGTTCCATTCTGGAATTTTCATCCATGAATTCACCTGATGGTGAGGACTCTCTCCTCCCACTTGGAAGGTTGAGATTTCCTAAGAAGTAGCAGATGTTCCTCTCCTGGGGCGCAAAGGAAAGAAATCTGTTGCGAGCTCTGTACAGTCAAAATCATGTATGTGCATGTATGTCTGTTATACATGCACATATATGATTTTAGCTGTCCATTCAAAGATGCTGTGAGTGTGATTTCTTCATGATAGCCCTAAATGCAGTTATTCCAGGAATTTATAGATTTATTTGTGGTTATAAATGGCAGTTTCATTAGTCATGTACCATGCGTGCCATGTACATTGAAAGAAAAGATGCTGCTTCATTCCTTTGCAGACCAGTTTCCCAAAATTGTTTCAGTTCATCTAATGAAAATAAAAAATTTTATATTCCAGAAAAATAATTTAGAAGTTAAATATGCTGTAATTGATATATTTGTATATAATATTATTTTTTCAATGTAATAGTTAACTCTTGGTTGCTTATTTGTTGGGAAGAAAACGTATTTGTAACAAATAGATTCAGACAAACTGAGAGCAAGACATTTTTGTTGTATCTGATGTAAGGAAACTTAAATATCTCCCATTCTGTTTCCCTGATTACTGTTTGTGCTGTCATGCCCTTCAAGGAAATCCACAGAAAAGGGATGAAGCAGCTCTTTCCTATGCTAGTGTGTCCTCTCAGTTTCTATAATGGAAAACAATTATGTCACAAGTCAGAGTCAGAGGAATAGAAACAGACAGTCTCTCTTTGTCAAGGATACCATAGGCTGGCCATTTCCCTTGAAGAGCACTTCCCCTGGACCAATCTTTCCAAACTTATCTGCTCAGATGTGCTGTGTGCAAAACTCACATAATTTCCAGCAAGTTAGCTGTGGGAGGAAATCAGCTGTGGGAAAACTGCCCTACATTAAGGACTTCCAGAGGCTTTAGCTCTTGACACCTTCTGTTGGGGTCTCTGTATCCATTGTAATGTCTAAAGACCAAGCAAAAAGAAAGGGGAAGGAGAGGATATCTACAGACATCTAGATCAGTGGTTCTTAACCTGGGCGATATCACCCCCCAAGGGGCGATTTTATTTTTCAGGGGGGCGATGGAACAAAAAGGGGCGATGTGGGGACGAAGGAATGGAAGGGGGGCGATATGGGGGCGATGGAGCGAGATATATTGGGTGGGAGAGAGAGAGAGATATATTGGTACATAGGTAGGTAGGTAGACAAAAAGACAGACAGGTAGGTAGATAGGCAGGAAGGCAGGCAGGCAAACAGACAGACCTTTTGGATGAATGGATGGATGGACGGACAGATGGATGGACAGACAGAAAGAATGCAAGAGCAGCAGCACTTTGGGAAAGCGGTGGTGGCGGCTTTTCCCAACATGCTGCCGCATTTGAGGTGCCGGTTCAGGTGCGGTACTACAGTCAATGGAGTGAGCCTGCAGGGCCGGCGCCGAAGCCCCTGCCACCTCTTAGCGTCCCCAAGGGGCTGGCAGAGGGGCTAAGAGGCAACAGCTGGGCATTCGAGGTGCCGGCTGGCCCCGCAGGTTCACCCATCAACTAGCACTGCTCCAGAGCCTGTGCCTCCAATGCGGAAGCAGTGGCACATTACATGTTGCCGCACTGCCCCCTGCCGCCTCTTAGTGCCCCTCTGCTGGACCCCTTGGGGATGCTAAGAGGTGGCAGGGGGGCGTTGAAGGCGCCGGCCCTGCAGGCTCACCCATTGACTGTAGCACCGCTCCGGTGCCAGCGCCAAAATGGGTGAAACTGCAGGCCGGCTGGCGCCAATGCCCCCTGCGCCTCTTAGCCCTCTGCTGGCCCCCTTGGGGACGTTAAGAGGTGGCAGGGGAGCGGTTATGTTGGGGGAGGGGGGCAATGACAACTTCCTCAATGGCTCAAGGGGCAATTCTTTCAAAAGGTTAAGAACCACTGATCTAGATGCTTAATGACCAAGCATATCTGCAAAGATTCCTTGATTTCTTATTTGAATTTATTCAGGGAATATGTCTGTTAGTTCCTTTCTTTCTCCATTAGACAACTCAACTCCTGATTAAGTACTCCTTTTCTTCTTTACAGTAGTCATTCAGCTCACAAATCAGTGGTGGGATTCACATTTTTTTTTACTACCAGTTCTGTGGGCGTGGCTTGGTGGGCGTGGCAGGGAAAGGATACTGTAAAATTGCCATTCCTTCCCCACTCCTGGAGGAAGGTTACTGCAAAATCCTATTTCCTCCCCACCCCACTAACCTTCTTTCCAGCTCCATTCTCCATTCCAGGGCAACAAAAGAAGACCCAGCCAATCAGCTGGGACTTGGGAGGCAGAGAATAGATGGGGGCAGGGCCAGTCAGAGGTGGTATTTGTCGGTTCTCTGAACTACTCAAAATTTCCACTACTGGTTCTCTAGAACTGGTCAAAACCTGCTGAATACCACCTCTGTCGCAGATCCAACAGTGAACTCCAAAGGGAGAGAATGGGATGGAGCAGAATATTTTGGATGTGATTTTATTAAGTGATTTATGAATTTCACAGATTTGCTCAGCTCTGACCATTGGAGTAGGTGGTTTGAAAAAGTGCCTGAATCCTCAAGCAGGAAGTACTGACCTCCATGCCCTCAAATGAGTTGGTGAACTGTGAAGTAATTGCCCATTGTTTTGCAAAGCAATCTGAATGATGTATTTTGGTTAAAGTTGTTATCAAAGTCAAATGCCTGTTTGTGTCTTTGCACAGCCACTAGTGGTTTGTTATAATCCTGAACAAGAGATGAAAATAACCTGCAACATTTTGTTAAAAGCTGACATTTCATTTTGTATTATCAGTAGATTGCCTTGAAGATTCTTTAGAGGCAAAACCTTACTGGTGTTGGCCTTGAAGTTAAACCAAACAGCAATTGCAGCAATTTATTTTGGCTTTTGCATGAAATGACCCCAAATAACACCAAAAACAATAAGCAGATATTCAACCTATAGCACTGAGATAAAATTGTAGTAATTGCCCAAACCAAGAGATAAACCAACAGCCACTTTGACAATTATGATTATAGGTTGGGTTGTGGAAATAGTGGTTCTGCAAATATTGTTAAATCATAACTCCTGGCATGTATTAACATTGATTACATTGTCTTTTTCTGTTTAGTGTATAGTTTTGTACCTTTAGGATAGTTTTAATGAATAACATCCTGCTCATCATGAAATTTCCCATTAATAATAATAAATTTTCATGACGCTCATATTAACACACTGTGTTATTTAACACACAAGCCAAAGTTGCCAGAGTTCTAAACAGCATCACTGGCACCAGCCACTTAGTAGACATTTGACCTAATACTGGTGACTTCTGCCTCAATCTCAAGAGTTCCAGATTCTTGCCTGGGTTGTCTATCACTAGCTTTAGACTTGAGCTTACTTCAACTCTCCCCTGCTTTAATTCTATGATTTATAAGACTTATCTCTCCTGAGGATGAGAAAGGGACAAATGATCATAGAGAACAATGCATACTTTAAAACCTATGATCACCTGTGCAGTACAGAGAAAAAACATGCAAAGGAACTCTCATTGGCAAACAGTGCATGGGCAAAAAAATCATCATCAGCACCTTTTGTTTTCTAACTTCGAAGAGCCAATGAGGAAAACAGGATGCTCATTTGATTAATGAAGCATTGCTTTGGATAAGGCTGTTTAATTTTGTATCCCCTTTGCTCCAAAGCCACTAGCAGCTGGGGAGCAGTTTAGATTGCAAACATAATTTCTACAAATCAAATAAGTAGACCTTTGAAGAAATGACATTGGGAGGGAATGTAGCAAGATTTAATTAGAGATCCCATCATGGTTTCCTTGTCTCAAAGAGAGCAGTAGTGAAAAGGTTAATAGCCATTCCAGCTGAAAATAACTTTTTGGAATGCAGCACTGTAAATAATTATTTGGTAACCAATCTCTGAGAAAAAGGAAATGGGAAGATGGCAAAGGAAAAGAAAAAGGCACTAAAGCTCAGAGAGGTCACTGAAGCACATGAGAGAGGAATCACCTCATTTTCATAGGCTGTGAAAGGACTGACCTGACACATGGAGTAAATTTCCACTAGAGTATCACTTTGGCTGCTAAAGCTCACTTGATCCCTTCAGGGATTGCCTGCTGCTTAAAGAAACTGTCCAAAAAGCTAACCTCTCAGCTTGATTGTAAATGAAAAACAACTAGCGTAAGGAAGTCAATGCTGGGCAATTCTGCTTTTTTGCCAAATAAAGATATGGGCCATAGCTGCTACTGTCATCGGAGAAATATGTTTTGGAAAAAGAAAGGCACTTTGTGTTCTGGGTATGAAGCAGAGGTGGTATTCAGCAGGTTCTGACCAGTTCTGAAGAACCGGTAGCAGAAATTTTGAGTAGTTCAGAGAACCAGCAAATACCACCTCTGACTGGAGATCAGTAGTAAAAAAATTTGAATCCCTCCACTGGAAGGCACAGTTAGGAAAAACTTCCAAAAGGGCCACCTTGTAAGTGGGAGAAAATGACTGCCACCAGAGTATTTTAGAAAAAGACAAATGGCACTTATGTTGTAGACCAACATAAATTTCATCATTAGATTATAGACTTGCCTGCCTCATGAAGTGCCTGAAAAAGCTTCTCTACAACTAAAGCTAGCTTCCATCTGCAAAAACAAAGCAAAACAGAGTAGAACTGAGCCTTTGGTAAAAAAAATCATTAATTGTGTGGTATGTGAGGGGAGCTGTTTAGGAATTCCAAACTTGAGAACATAATATTTTCAATAGTACTGGATGGAAAGGAAGGAAATGAGTGTACTTTTAATCACTGCCTGACTTGGTGGTGAGCTTCCTGACATCTCTTCCTGCTGGTGCTCTCCAAGAATTGAAGGAAATTAAGCATCTACTGTGGAAAGAAGAAAAAGAAACCCCACTACACTTAGTGAATAAGTTGTAAACATCTCCACCCTGGAGAGGGAACACTTAGTGTTGCTGAGAAAATGACAAATGAGATTATTTTAGTAACAGTTCTCACAGCAGAAACATCTGATTCCCACACTGAAAATTCCAGTTGATCAGTCAAGAGAAATAAAGTAAAATAGATGTTTCAAGATGAGACAAGGTGAACATCATCATCATGATGTATAGTAAGGGGCAGAAACACAAGGTTCTCTTTTTAAAATCCTATGTGAGGGATTTTGCACTAAATTACGTTTTTTTAGTTCAGTCATTCACTTCAACCATCTACTACATGAGAAGTGAACCTTACTCCATGCCATGTTCAACCACTTTTAGTTTTTTTCTAGTTCAGGCTATCCCAATCGCCAATTTTTAAAAGTCCAAAAACGCCATAATCACAATTGAGTATTTATGGAACTTATCTAAACATCTAAAGGTGTAGAGGTATGGAGAAATCATCGAGGAAGGTATGTGACAGCCATTAGGAAAATATGAACTTGGTTCAGAAACAGGAAGGAGTAAGGAAGAAACCCTAAGACAGGCGAGCCTGACCCTCTCTAGTGTAAGAAAAGGGAAAGAGAAGACCACCAAGTTTCTGTTTATAGCCTCATATCAATAAAATGGAGCTATTATTTCTTGTTGTAGGTGTTTTTCAACTGGTCTATGTTGAAAGATTGGCCAAGGTTTGTTGTTCTGTAGCCCTTCAGCCATTATCTGTTTGCCTTGGGCATCAGTGAGGAGAAGGGGATCAAACAAGGTCAAGATGGCAGCTGCAACTATGCAAATCATAAGTTAAAAAGGGGTTAGGATTGCACAGTTACGGTTGCCGTTTGACCCCATTCCAGGTGTCTCTTTAGTTTTCCTACTCTGTCCTGTTTCTTGAAAATATTCTACACAGAAGGTTGGCACTTGTCTTTATGATTTTAAAATTACCAAGGACCACAGAAGAAGAGCAAGAATAATGTAAATGGCAACATCATATATAAAAATTATATAAAATGAATATTCTGCCCGAGCACTATAATCAAGTTTCAGCCAATGAAGAGGCTTAATTTAACATGGCAAGCAAAGATGCTTCTCATGCAACAATAACCTGGAATAGAGCAAGTATCGCTGGTTAAGGATGAAGTGTCAGAGTTGTTTTTTCTGCATTAACTACTATTCTTCCACCAGAGTAAGCTATTTCTTTCTATGCACAGCTATACGCTCCCTGAATCATGCCTCCTGCCCTCCCCAACATAGAGAATAAGATTCCACTAAGAGAAGTCTAGCAGCTATAAGAGGGTGTATACTGGATTTAATAAAGAACTATAGTTCTATCATATGTGTAACTTTCCAATGGCCAATGAGCCTAGAGCTTCTCCTACAAACTGTAACTCAAATTAGATGCATTAAGATGCATTCAGTTGCTAAGTTGTGTTCAACTCTTTACAACCCCATGGATGACAGCACACCAAGCCTCCCTACCCTCTACTGCCTCCCAGAGCCTGCCCAAGCTCATATCCATTGTGTCAATGACACTATACAATCATCTCATCTCTGCCATCCCCTTCTCTTTTTGCCTTCAATCTTTCCCAACATCAGAGTCTTTTCCAATTAGTCCTCTCTTCTCATTTGGTGTCCAAACTATTTGAGCTTCAGCTTCAGTATCTGTCCTTCCAAACAACAGCCAGGGTTGATTCTCTTCAGGGTCGACTGATTTGATCTCCTTCCAGTCCAAGGGACTCTCAAGTCTCTTCTCCAGCACACAATCTGAAAGCAAGGTGCATTAAGTATATTGCTGGAAAAACACTTTCCTAAAGTTGGCTCTAAAAGCAGTAAATAAGTGAGTAAGTAAGTCTTGTAAAGCATACAGTGGGGTGAATTTTCAGGGATTAATTCATCTCTCCCACAGATACAGGAACCAACTCTCCAGAACAGACCTATTACTGAAACCAAGAGTGGGATGAACCCTTGAATCACTGAATACATGCCACAGAAACTTTCTCCTTAAATCTGAACAGAAGAAACCCACAAGCAGCACAGGACAGATGTGTCAGAAGGGAAGGGCTGGCTAGATAGCAAAGGCATATTAGGCACGTTGATAAACTATTTCACTTCACCTTACAGAGGGCGCTGTATTGTCCAAGTGCTTTGGGGAACTCTCTTTGCCAAAGCTTTGTCAAGCTGTCTTGGTCTGCCAAGAAAACATTCCTGATTACAGAAAGAGCTAAGCAAAATCCTGAAACAATTCCTTTCATATACTGTATGTGTATAATATGTGCCTTTGTATAGTTATAGGTTAAACTCCATGAATCTTCTATTCAAGAATGAGATATATATTTTACACCACCTATTTATCAATAAAATTGCAAAGAAGTGTGAGAATAGATGTTGTACATTCATGGAAGCTTTCAACTAAATAAGTATCTGAAGTAAATCTGGTATGTTCCTCAAAGAAGGAATCCAAGAATTCTGAGAGAAGCTAAACATGGATTACTGTAAACCATTACAACTTTTCAAAAGGTTTTGGTAAATCAATCCATTTCTTGCTTGGAATGTTATTTATAGATCTATTCCCTTTCCTTCTATATTATAAATCCATCAGTACAAAGAATAATAGGAACTTTGCTCTAACAGAAAACCAAATGCTATAGCATTCTATATGCTCCAATACAGATTATGGAAACTGAGGGTCCTCCTGTGATAGGGGTGTGTTTGAGCAGAAGGAGGTTTACCACAGTATTTGCTTGAATGGAGGAGCATGTATTAATCTGATGTTCCTTTGGTATAAACAGAGGGACTTTTTACTTGTGGAGGTAACTATTAGATGCAACCCAGAAATTTTCCTCCCCATTGTTATGACTTGGCACAGACATATAACTGTTTTGTCTTTATGTTAGACAGTTTTCCCTATGTTTCAACAAAAATAGCCAGGATGCCTTGAACCATTTTCAGGCCAAACCACCATTCTACTTTTATTACACATATTACATTCTTAAATAAAATGCGTACATAACTTTTTTTGCATAGATATCTTACAATATACCAATTTAAAAAGATT
The DNA here is from genome assembly GCA_009733165.1 of Naja naja. Classification (NCBI taxonomy): domain Eukaryota; kingdom Metazoa; phylum Chordata; class Lepidosauria; order Squamata; family Elapidae; genus Naja; species Naja naja. The sequence continues at coordinate 44,074 of SOZL01001277.1, forward strand.
ATGAAACAGACCAGTAACAAAAATAAATCTTCTTTTCGTTATAATCTTGTAACATTCCATACCACCATCATATAATACAAATAATATTTTTAAATCTTAAGACTTTTGTACAGACAAAAAATGGACAAAGTAATATATTCATATATTTATATTTATATATATATATATATATTTATATATATATAAAAAGCTTAAAAAAATAAATGCCAACCAAAAAGGAGAATGGAGGGCTACCATTTTGGGTACTTCTGCGATATACTAGAGCCGTGTTTTTCAACTTTGACAACTTTAAGACATGGGACTTTAACTCCCAAAATTCCCAGACAGAAAGGGGAATTCTGGGAGTTGAAGTCCACCATCTTAAAATTAGCAAGGTTGAGATACACGGTACTAGAATACCTGAGAGAACGAGGGCTGAAGGTTCCTCCAAATGCACTTGGCAGAAACGGCTGTGAAAAAAGCTGTAGTGCAAAAGAAAGTCCTTCAAGAGTTGTTGTTGGTTACACAGGTATTGTTTAAAGAATGACTTGATTATACAGGTTAAAGGGGGTTGTTTCAGGGAGTAATTTCTCCTACCTAGTCCTGGAAGTATTGGCAAGGTTCCAGTTCTGGAGCTAATGAATGCTGCTCATATATATCATCAGTCTTTAAGTGAAGACCAGAATCACTGTAGAAGCAGCTGCTTGGAGAATCTAACTGTATGATGAATGTATGCCTCCACAGATTGAGCACATTACATGTGAAGGAAGAAGAACCACTATCTATGAAATCCAGCACTCCTTATAGTATAAACTACAGCAGGAAAACTGACTGGAAATGGGGGCTTTGGATCTGATGCAACAGAAGCTAATCTTGATCATGAGGCAATCTTATCAATATTGTAGCTAATAAGAGGCAAAGTTTACCTATTTTATTATTCCTTTGGATTTCTTTCTGAACTTTGAGAATCCAAATTGTTCGTTTGTTTGGCAGAACTGAAAAATAGGAGGATATGGGTTTAATGCAATGCTGTGTCTAATTCCATCCCTTCCCTGATAAAATTTAGGAAGGAATTGGGACTGAGAACTATTTCTGGAATGGGTTACTGCAGACAACAGGACACACGTGAGAGATGCCAAACCTCTTTATTTATTTGACTTGTATATACCCCATCTCCCTTAGAAGGTTAAACATGTTCTCAAATCTTGTATTTTGCTGAGATCCCAAGTTCAATGCATTCCATGCTGCCTCCCAATTCAATGCCTCAAGTCTGCATGTTTCCTTCCTGTCAAAAATATATACTTCACAAGAATAACCTTGCTTTAAAAGCAGCAAATGACTTGATTGTGAAGATCAGCAATAAAGCTCAGCTTTGGCTAACCTCAAATTGGGGTGAGACTCCAATTTTTCCTTCCCAGTTCAAACTGAATGACTTCTGATTGTTGATTTGCAATTTTTCCTCACATACCTCATGGCAGGGTGGAAAAGGGCAACTGCTTGACCAGCTGCTCAAGATATTTAAATATCTATTGTTCACTTTATCAAGTTTATGCACAATAATCAGAAGAGCTTATGCATCTGATAAGTGTCATGTGAGAAGACAGACCCTGACATATCCACGATTCTGGATTTGGGCAGTATTTCTCCTTACCAGGAATGAAATATTAACCTGTCCATTCCATCCCCAGAAAAATTTTACTTGTTATAACCATTTCA
>SOZL01001279.1:0-73446 GCA_009733165.1 Naja naja
GACCAGGATGCTTCAATAGCGGCCTTCAGCTCTTCTGCATTGTTCAGTCTCATGTCTCTCATCTTTCTCTTGCCAATGCCTCATAGATTCTCTATGGGGTTCAAGTCAGGCGAGTTTGCTGGCCAATCAAGCACAGTAATCCCACGGTCATTGAACCAAGTTTTGGTGCTTTTGGCAGTGTGTGCAGGTGCCAAGTCCTGCTGGAAAATGAAGTCAGAATCCGCATAAAGCTCATCTGCAGAAGGAAGCATGAAGTGCTTCAAAATCTCCTGGTAGATGGCTGCGTTGACCCTGGACTTAATCAAGCACAGTGGACCAATAGCAGCAGATGACATGGCTCCCCAAATCAACACAGACTGTGGAAACTTCACACTGGACTTCAAGCATCAATTCTTCCTCCATACTCTGGATCCTTGGTTTCCAAATGAGATGCAAAAGTTGCTCTCATCAGAAAAGAGGACTTTGGACCACTGAGCAACAGACCAGGTCTGTTTTTCTTTAGCCCAGGTAAGGCGCTTCTGACATTGTTGTTCAGCAGTGGCTTGACAAGAGGAATACGACATTTGAAGCCCATGCCCAGGATCTGTCTGTGTGTGCTGGCTCTTGATGCACTGACTCCAGCCTCAGTCCACTCCTTGTAAGAATCCCCAACACTTTTGAATGGCCTTTTCCTGACAATCCTCTCCAAGCTGTGGTCATCCCTGCTGCTTATGCACCTTTTTCTTCCACACTTTTCCCTTCCACATAACTTTCTATTAATGTGCTTTGATACAGCACTTTGGGAACATCCAACTTCCTTTGCAATTACCTTTTGAGTCTTTCCCTCCTTATGGAAGGTGATGGTTTTCTGCACAACTGTCAGGTCAGCAGTCTATCCCATGATTGTGATTCCTACTGAACCAGACTGAGAGACCATTTAAAGGCTCCAGAACCCTTTGCAGTTGTTATGGCTTAATTAGCTGATTAGAGTGGGACACTTTGAGCCTAGAATATTGTACCTTTTCACAATATTCTAATTTTCTGAGATCGTGGATTTGGGGTTTTCATGAGCTGTACACCATAATCATCACAATTATGGCAAATCACAGCTTGAACTATCTTGCTTTGCATGTAATGCGTCTATCTCATATATTAGTTTCACCTTTTAAGTTGCATTACTGAAATAAATGAACTTTTGCACGATATTCTAATTTTTCGAGTTTCACCTGTATATCAATGCTTTCAAATCACACTAGAAGAAAGTTTCAGGTGATGTATTGCAGACTCTGTTAAGGCTTTGTGTTGTATGACATATTTATAAATGTATTGAATGAGGTTTTAAAACATTTAATTATCAAATTTGCAGATGATGAGGATGATTGTAGGGTATAGCAAAATCTTAGAGCGGTGAGCAGCATGACTATCTGGGAAATTCTGGAATATAAAGTCCACTCATTTTAAAGCAACCAAGGTTAAGAACACTGCCTTACAAGACAGAGTCGAGACTCAGGAGGATCTTGAAAAGCTGGACCAATGAGCAGAAATGGGCAAAGGATTAATGTTGACAGACAGAAATGCAAAATCTTACATTTGGATAGGAAAAAATAAAACTGTAAGTATAGGATGGAACTAAACAGCAGGATATACAATACATATAGATTATTTATTTATTTAATTTAAAATACCACCTTTATTACTTTTATAAATAACTCAAGGTGTTATTTTTACAAATAACACATGTTGTTCCTCCTATTTTTCACACAACAGTAATCTATGAGGTTGGTAGCACTGAGAGAGAATGACTGGCCCAAAGTCATCCAGTTGGCTTTCATGGCTAAGATAGAACTTGAACTCACAATTTCCCACTTTCTAGCCTGGTGCCTTGACCACGAGACCAAACTTGAACATGAACCAGCAATATCACATAACTGCAATAAAGGAAATGCCAAAAATAGAAGAATTATGGCAAGATCAAGAAAAGTCATTGTTTTTTTCATTCTGTGTGGGTGAGGTTCTGGACACTACATTTTAGAATTGATATTAAGAAACTGGAGCATATCCAAAGGAGAACAACCAAAATAATAAGGAAAAATGGAAGGAACAATTGAAGGTTTTCCATATGTTTAGTTTGAAAAAGATAAGTGTGCAGAGATTCTGGTGCGGTCTCAATTGAGAGGATCTGAATTGAAGAGAGCATCAAGATCTCATTAGATTTAAATGAAATCTTACAAACATTATTAACCTTATCACTAAAGAAACAAAAATTTCAAATTTGGTCTTTAGGCCCTATTTTTAAATTAAACAAAACTGTTTTTTCCTCTTAATCTTAATAAAGGTGGACCTACTTCAAAGCCTGTATTTGTTTTAAAACTTTCAACTTCTGCTCTAGGCAAGGTCTCTAGCTGGATAAAACATAAAGGGTTGAGGGATAGAACCGTATTGGAAAATAACATGCATAAAACACATTAGCTGGATTCCCACAATAAGTTAAACTGAATTAAAATAAAGTTGAGTTATTTGTGTTTCAGAATGTTGTGAGAATTCAGTCTTAACAAATCAATGGATAAATGAGGTAATCACATTAAGCCATAATTTTGCTTATTTATTTGGATTCAACATGCTATAATGGGATGGTCAGAATGTCTAGAGATGAATAACTCTGATCCTAAGATATTTTAAACTATTTCTTTTATCATCGTCATTTTATTCACTTTTACTCACTAGTAAATCTTATATATGTTTTCATGTATTTTAAATTTCTTGACCATATTATCATTTATTCACATTTCCTAATATTTCAACACATTTTATCACCTCACCATCTTCTTGTCTTATCTATAATCTCTGTCTCATTGAGTGACTCCTGGGAAGATCCTGGCCTATCAACATTTTGATGGCACTGAGCTGGCAAGGAACTATGGATGGCATACTTCAGCAATGATCCAGGCTGCTTTTTAAATTTTATTATAGAACTTTATATAATAGATTGTTATATATTAAACATTTTGTTTCCTCCTGTGGATTGCTTTTCAGCTGAATATATATCAAATTATTCCAGAGGTTAGGGGGGAGGAAACAATATTTTGTGAAAAAGTAAACATAATGATGCAATTAATTAATTATCCAACTGTACAAAGAAACCTTTGAACAAATTTTCATGAATCCCTCTTCTATCACCTTGTCTTTGACAAGAATGCTCCGATCAGGAACAAATACCATGTAACTGATTTCTTTCTTTCTTTAAAAAAAAAATCATTAGGAAAAGGAATGACACACTGCCTGACTTAGTCCTTAGTCTTTCTGCTTGCCTGCCTGCTTGCCTCCTGCTAAAAAAACAATATATTTTTTTATTCTGGACAGCCTTTCTGAAGTTGCTTAGTCACCCCACCTCGACTCAACTTTAATAAAAATATTCCAGTAGAAATTTGCCAACATTTAAAAATACATTGAAGGGCTAGGAATTAATTCCAAATAAAGTTTCCTAGGATTAAGTGTGTATGAGTCTGGTATAATGCTCTGTTTCAAACCTGTGTATTTCTGTGACTGTTTCACTATTGCAGGTCTTAATATATATTCAGAGTCAAAAATAAAATGCAAAATATTTGATTACACAAACTTTTATTCATTGCAAAATGAGGCTATATAATGTATGCATGATTGGCATGTAAGTATATGGCTGGAATACTTAGCAGCTGTTCTGCAAGCTGGAGGGAGAGAGAGAGGGAGAGAGAGAGAGGGAGGGAGGGAGAGAGAGAGAGAGAGAGAGAGAGGGAGGGAGGAGGAAGTGTATGGCTGGCTACAGTTCAGCCATAATACTCAGACTGCTTATTCTACAGAATCAGCATGTATGAATAATGTGGCAATAACTCATTGTATCGAGCAGGTCATAAGCTAGCTGGAAATTTTAAACAGAAAGAAAACAAACTCACAGTGAATAGATTATAACAGGTGGCGATGATGATGATGATGATGATGATGATGATGATGATGATGACGATGATACACATGGGCACGTGACAGGAGACTCCATTTCCTCTGGTGTGGCACGCATCTTTCCAATTATTCACATAGGCACTGAATATTTTGTGAATCCAACTCATCTGATCTCAGCCAATCACAGGCAAATTATTCAGGTTGAGGAAGCAAATCAAGAAAATTCCTTTTGTAGACTCAGTTGGTTCTCTAGGCTATTTAATTTGTTGTTGGGTCTCTAGGTCATCTTAACCTTTGTGGGCTGTTTGCCTGTTGTTTAGCTTTCCTGAATCTACCATCTATTTCCTAGGAATCTTCCATCCAGGAATTAACCGTACCTGACCTTGTCTCTGGAGGTGGTAAGATCTAAGAGACACTTCCATTCAGATCTCAACCTTCAAGGAATAATAATAATACCTTGGACCCTGAAATCAGGCTTTTAATTGTTTACCCACACATTTTTGGAGCAGCATGACCTCCTAAATATGAGGTGTATCCCAAGTCAGTTACTTTTTTGAAAGCAATTATGATCCAGTTATTCCAATAACTTGACAGGGGGTAAAGGGTTATTTTTGGACCCCCACCCCCACCTTGAGAGGGAATGTTTATATATGTTATGACTCTTCTTCAGTGGATAATTTTTATTGCTGTATTGTTTTTCATCCTATTATTATCTGAAGGTCTGTAAGCTGCTAAGAGTCAGTCATGAATACAGTGGTGGAATATGAGCCAGACAAAGAAATGTATGAAACATATGGGAGCAAGTCTGAATTTAAAACCTTATGATGATTGATAAATTAATTATCCAGGACTGAAACTTCTTAGTGCCAATGGTTTTTTCCAAAATTTTTGCATCAGGAAGCTCTAAATTCCATGCCAGAAATCGTATTATTTTTCTTTATGCAAATTAAAGTTGTGTAGTATACTTTAAAGTGTACACTTTCCTTAATGTTTACATACTTAACATTTAGATCAGATTATACAAATATATGCTATATTTGTTATGCACATTTTCTAACATTTGTGTCACCCTTTACAAACAGCAAATACCAAGTAAATAAAAAGGTGAAGGAGTCAAAATAAAAGAGGAATGAATTAATCTCTTTTAAATACTGTTTAACTGAAGGAGAAGATAAGAATCTGTGGCCCCTGAACCACTAGCAAATTCTGGACTGTCTTTTTATAGTCTTTCCAATAACTGGATTTTGCCTACTTGCATAAGGAATGCAGCCTCACTCTCATTTTACATCATGAGAGCAGCCAATAAAAATATCTGTGCCATGGAACCACAGACACAGACACTGTTCAAAGTTCACCTTTTGAATATATCAAGCAAACTAGGATGAACATCTTTCCCTTTTGTGTACAGAGATAATTGACTTGGATTATCTATTTTTATTTTTTATTTTATATTGGGATTTCTATGCCGCCCTATCTCCTGAAGGACTCAGGGCGGCTCACAATGATAAAAGACATACAATACAAACATTAAAAAGCCAATTAAACACATATTTATTTATTTATTTATTTATTTATTATTTGGACTTGTATGCCGCCCCATCTCCGAAGACTCGGGGTGGCTCACAACTAAAACAACGACAATAAATAATTAAAAAGGAATTAAACTGATCACAAGCCCAAAATAGTTAACAAATCTAAAATTTAAAATAATTTAAGCTAATTTAACCCCCCCCATATTATACTTAATATAATAATTAAAACTGACAAACCACCACTAAAAACCCTGCCCCCTCCATCAGTCCAGGTAGGCAAGCTGGAAGAGCCATATTTTCAGGTCACAACGGAAGGATTGAAGGTCAGGGGCCATCCAAAGCTCCAGGGGCAACTGATTCCACAGGGTGGGCGCTCCCACAGAGAAGGCCCTACCCCTAGGTGTCGCCAGCCAACACTGTCTGGCTGACGGCACCCCAAGGAGGCCCTGTCTGTGGGAGCGCACGGGACGTTGGGAAGTCGTTGCTGGCAGCAGAGATTTCTGCAAATACCCTGGTCCTAAGCCATGTAGAGCTTTATAGGTGAGTACCAGCACCTTGAATCTCACCCGGAGGGCAACTGGCAACCAATGCAGCTCACGCAGGAGGGGTGTAACATGGAAGTATCGGGATACTCCCATCACAACCTGCGCAGCCGCATTCTGAACCAGTTGAAGCCTCCAAGTGGTCCTCAAGGGCAGCCCCATGTAGAGAGCATTACAGTAGTCTAAATGGGAGGTAACGAGTGCATGAGTAACCATACTTAACACATCTCGGTCCAAATAGGGGCGCAACTGGTGCACCAGGTGAACCTGGGCAAATGCCCCCCTGGCCACAGCTCCCACCTGATCCTCCAAACTGAGCTGTGCATCCAGGAGAACACCCAAGTTGTGCACCCTATCTATGTGGGGCAATACCTCTCTCCCATAACTAAAGATGGAACATCCTGGACAACCCGAGATGCCGGTACATACAGCCACTCAGTCCTGGCTGGGTTGAGTTGAAGCCTGTTCCTCCCCATCCAGATCCATACCGCTTCCAGGCACCGGGACATCACGTCGAGGGCATCACTGGGTTGGTTTGGGGTGGAGATAAAAAGCTGGGTATCATCAGCATACTGATGATTAACTCTTTGTATTTTTGAATATTTTTTTTTATCAGAGTCCTAGACTGTGGCAGCAGAATGCAGTGCAGCAGACTAGATATTTTAATGGAAAAAATGTATGTAAACATTAAAGGATACAGTATTCATAGTATTTACATATTGCAAATGTATTATAGTTCTATATCTAAAAGAGCAAAAGCTTTGTTTTTTAATGTTAGGGAAGCTGGCAATTATAGACTTATTTTGGGTTATTTTTCACCTGGTATAGTAGTTCAGTGGTTATACTGTATCTATTCAGGTTATATCTAGGGCCTGATTCTGTATGAATTTCTTGTTATGGCTGCTACAAAGTAAAGAGAAAAGAGTATGTTCCCAGGCAATAGAAAAAGATTACAATCCCATTCCAGCTAAATATATATTTTGAATCAACTAGAGATATTTCTAAATAATGTAATTTCTTTATATTTCATTTACTAATAGGTATTTAGTATGACAGATTTAGCTTCAATTTCTCAACTCTTGTTTTGCGCTAACAACAAGAAATAATTTAAAAATAATTAATCTGCCTTTGGATGCCAAGTAGCAGAAGCTTTTGTTAACTTCCATGGCAAAATTCATTTAGGAAATCTCACACAAATTGATTGAGATAATGGACAATGATACAAACACCATATCAGCTGAGGCCCACCCCTCCAACTTGAGAATTAATGGAGATGCTAAGCAGCAGCAGGGAAAGGGATAGAACCATGAGGCACCCCATAACTGAGGGGCTTCAGACTCAAACTTTCTCTCCCATCAACAGAGACAGGAACCATCCCTGAAAAAAACTAGCCCTGGTTTCTAGCTTGGTGCTTTAGTCGCTACACCATACTGGCTCTGGAATCTCATGCCTGTACGATCCACTATATTTATAAGCTGCCATAAGGTATGCATTTCTAAAAATATATTGGGCATAGTATTAAGATAAAGGAAATAATTTTGGTGTAGTGGTTAAGACATCAGATTAGAAATCAGGAGAGTTCTGGTTCTGTCTTAGGCATGGAGCCAGCCAGCCAGCTGACCTGGTGCCAGTCCCTCTCTTTCAGCCCTAAGAAGCAAGAGTAGCAAACCATTTCTGAAATTTTACCAAGAAAAGCACAAGGACTTCTCCAGGCAGTTGCCAGGAATCAACACTGACTTGAAGGCACCTATAATAGGTCAATTAAATATTACTAAATATATAGATGCAAATTTACTAGATGTAAATTGATGGTTAAAACTCCCATTAAGTCTTTGGGGCATGATTAATTTTGTCAAAATGAATATCTCATTGAGATTAATGTGTATTCTAAGAGGGATTCCAATATTAATTCCTATTAGATGCTTTACATAGATAAGTTAATGAGAAAATTGTTATGGCAGTCGAAAATCCCTCAAGCATTCTTGGCCAAACTGAGGTTATCTTGGAAAGATGGCAGCTTCAACCTAGCTAATTTTCAACTACATTTATTTTAACATCTGTATTATCTTGGAAAAGACCTTTTATGATTACACCTTCTTTGGACTGTTGTGGGAAAAATGTCTACCTTAATAAGGAACCAAAACATTTGGAGATAGATGCAGCAAACTATTTTTATTGACATATATGCTCCAGTGATCACTGGGATCCTGGCCAAAATAGAAAAAAATTCTGAACTAAGCAAGGTTGTGACCTATATACCTCCAGAAATGTTTCATAGGAATGACAAAGAAATTGTCAAAGAAATGACAAAGAAATTGGTGCACTTCACACTGTTTACAATCCCAAAGTTGACAGGCTCAAGGTTGACTCAGCCTTCCATCCTCTCGGGGTAGGTAAATTGAGGACCCAAGATTGTTGGGGGCAATTAGCTGGCTTTGTAAAAATGCCGCTTAGTAATAAGCCAGCATATACAATGGAAGGAAGGCTATTGCTGAGCACACTGGGTTGTATCCCAAAAAATTGTAAGCCGCCCTGAGTCTCCGGAGAAGGGTGGCATATAAATGTAATTTAAAAAAAAGTAGCATCTGATAACATTATGGCTACAACAGTGCCACTTTATTCTTCTCTACAGTTGGGATGCTTATCTGCAATAATTACAAATACTAATATATGTACCACAACCAATGGCAATTACTGTGTCTACATGTTCCCTCCCTTCATGCTAAAAGGAAAGAGGACAATCTAGTTTCTGTGATCTGTCTCCTCTCTCTTGCCTGCTGCTTTTTATTTCTGTGCTTTTTCTCATGGTTATGTGATGTATAAGCCATCATATATGGCAACAGGGCCACAGGGCCTTTCTGGAAAGCAAGCATGTAATACCTTTGAAATTATGGCATGGTTTAAGGACCAGGTATACTAAACAAGCATCTTTGTTTCCAGCCTTGAAAAGCTCTGGGCACATTTGATCTTTAATGGATAACTTAATGTATTTTGATCCTGAATCACATGAGAAATTAAGTTCCAAGTTGCGGAACAATCCAAGTTTGAAAATATTGGGGAAGTTTTACTGGAAACTTCCAGTTAAACAAAGAATCAACATTTTAAAGTTTGTTTCTAATTCTTGTCTTAAAGACTTTTATAGCTTGCTGAATATGACTCACTTGCAATATTTGCTAGGCAATATATGCAGTAAAAATACTAATCAAATAATATGGGCTGGGTGTTCCATTATCTATTGATAGTTGCTCCTCTTGCTCTTTTTGCTTTCAAAACTTTCAATGATATGATTGCCAAAATAATAAATTATTTTGTAATAATAAAATCTCAGGTCTATTTTGTATTTCACTACATTCATGAAATATTGTTTTAAAAAGACAGTCAGTTTGGTGCAGAGCTTAAGGTGTTAACCTAGAAACCAGAAGACTTTGAGTTCTAGGCCTGCTTTAGGCATGAAAGTTGACTGGGTGATCTTGGGCCAGTCACTGTATCTCAGTCCTGGGAAGGCAAAAGCAAAAACTATTTCTAAAATATTGTCAAGAAAACTGCATCAACTTGACAGGCAGTCTCCAAGAGAGAATTATCTGTGAGATATTTAACAAGTTCAAAAATACTATTGATTGATTGGATTATGTGCTTCCAATTAATTTTTGACTCCTAGCAACCACATAGATGGTTTTTCTCTATGACATTCTGTCCCTAATCTGGCCTTTCAGGTCTTCCAATGGTGTATTCAATGACAATGTAAGCCAGTCCATTCACTTTGCTGCAAGTCATTCTCTTCTTTTTTCTTTTATCTTTCCCAGAGTTAGAGTCTGGCTCTTTACCTATTACAACACTGAATTTCAGCTCAATTTCTGACTTAAACCAAATATTTGGATTTCACATTTTTCCCCTTCTCTCTCTCTCCCCCCAGATTCTTTCCTTTTCTCTTTCTGTTAATAATCTATGTCAAATTGTATACAAAGGGATTGACTGCAATAGGTATTTTAAAATTTATTTTGCAGAGTAAAAGGCACAATATGAGCCTCAGCTTTGATGAAATGCATGATCCATTTAATAAAACATAATGCATGGCATGAAAGAGAAAGGAAGATCAAAGTTCCATCTGACAAGTTTAAGGTGGACAGCTTTTGCTGCTATATCCTTTGGGCTTTCAAATATGACCTATTTGAAAGCCCAAATATGAGGAAAACTGCTGGACAGTTTGAACACACTAGAAGTGCTCTATTGGTACACAATTTTTTCTCACCTCTGACAACATGTTGATTTTTTCCCCAGCCTTTCTGAGTCATCTTAGAACTTTTATCAAGTGACAACACTTCCTTAAAATGTGAGACAGCCTGATAGTAATATGAAATCCCTTAATATTTATGTAAGGAAAGCAAGTTGAGAATAACCCAGAAGTATATGGGCAGGAAAAACCAAAAATTAGGGGATCAGCAGCAGAAATTTCATTTCAAGCAACATTTATGATTATTGTCTTTACTATCTGTCAGGATTCAGGCAGTTACTCCAATTAAATCATGAGCCTCGAGCCACACTCCCAAAACTAAAAAGGATTTATTAGAAGTTAACATTCCAGCATTAGCCTGGGCATAGCCGACTCTGAGATACATAATTCACTGTCACGCTTCATCCTGCTTCCCTCCCCGCCACCCCTCTGGGTGTATCATCCAACGAAACACATCTATAGCAAAGAGTAATCAATCATGCTCTCCAATTAGATTTTTGCGTGGCAGAAGCTTCAGTCATCTAATCAGTCTCTGAAGAAAATATGAATGGAATGTACTTTCGATTCCACACTGCCACCTGCTCTTTGAAACTCCCCCTCTTCTTTCTGTTGACAACTATAAAATGTGTATACAAAATGTTTTATGAGTTGACAGTACTGTACAGAACACCCAAAAAGACAATGAGTGTATATATCATTCCTAATGTGCCAATTCTGTATTTGACAGAAGGTGAACCACTGAAGTTGTTCTGCTTCCATTGTGCAGAAGGTGTTGCCTTCTCCATGTAGGTTTGACATAAAGCTTTCCCTTTCTAGCTGTGACCAGTACAACACTTGCACCATTAAATAAAAAGGAAGGCTTGTGAAGCTGTTGTATACTCATGGAAGCAATATTTTTCTCTTTGCGGGCACCTCATCTGAATTCCTACAAAACGAAATAAGAGTCAGCAGAATAAAGAAACATATCTCTTATTATATGTGCTTTTATGCTACTTCGTTCAATGGAATATATAAGGAATATAACACTTAACAATATAACCAGGATAGTACAATATATAAATAACAATTCAATATTCAGAAATAATGGGACTCAGGAACTATGGTTGGGCAATCAGAGCTTAGTTTTGTAGGATTACTGGAACAACAACAATCACAGACTAGACAAAAATATACCATGTGTGGAAATAACATCATTAGCACCTATTCTAAATGAAGCAAATGTTTGAACATTTAAAAGAATTTATCCAGATTCAAATATCACTGAACAATGCTTAGCAGATCAAAAGAAATAGAACATTTGGGTGAAAGCAAGCACTTTGTACTCACATGATGCTTGCAAAATCTCTCCTGCAGGCATCCTTATGAGGAGCTGCTTTCTAGAGCATGTGTGGGTGATCTCTTTAGCTTCTTCTTGTCCAGAGAAGCTCCGTTTATCTAGGCTCATTGCAATGTCATGGTCCCAGCTTCAGTACTGCCTCCATGCTTTTAGAAATGCATCAGTTTGCCATTTTCTCCATATAGAACACACCCCTTATCCACATGATTCTTCTTCTTGACCTCTTCTACTTTGAAAGGTTGATGTTAGGCCATAAAAGGAACAAAGTGCCTTTGTATATGCAAAAAAGAAAAATTAACTATATAAGGTAAAACCATTTATTAAATAATGAGAAATAGTCAATGTGTGATATTTTATGTTTATGTGCTGTATTTACAAGTATTGCAATTCATCCCAATGTTGACTTTTGCTATTGTGAAACAGATTGTTGAATTAATTTTTTTTCTTACTGGTGATTTTATTTTCTCATTGGTTATAAAATTGTTATTCCATATCAGTAATCATCCAGGCTCATATTCTAGGAGAATGCAAATAACTTGAACATCAGAAGTGATCTTCAGCAACTCAATCAACACTTTATTTGTTGATCAAAAAACTTAGAACAAATTTAGTTCATCAGTTTCTGACCAGAAAAGTCATCACATGATTATATCACCTTGTCACATTAAAATATTTCTTCAATCCCTCTGAGTGATCTACATTAAATTTTGTTCTTATATCCTTCAAGGTGCAGGAAAATGACATATTTTAAGATCTATTAAAAGGTCCAAGATATATGTGAGCCCACCTAACAGATATGCTTTTTATATTATATTCCCAAGCATGCACACACAGAAATAAACTGAGTAGAATCAATATTTAATTAGTTAGTAATCAGTATTTAGTAGTAGAGACAGCTTGGTCTAACAGTTAAGGTGCCAGCCTAGAAATCAGGAGACTAAATTCTAGTCCCACCTTGGGCATGAAAGCCACTGAGATGAGTTTGAATCAGTCACTCTCTTTTATTCCAACTTATCTTGCAAATAAGAGAATAGGAGTATTCAACATGTTTGCTGCCTTAAGTTATTTATAAAAATAATAAACACAGGATATTAATCAATCAATCAATCAATCAATCACAAAGGTGTGTATACTAGAGGTAAACAATCTGAGATTCCAAGCTTGTGTAAAACTGCTCCAAATCTTTGAATGTAGGTACTGAAAGGCCTTTTAGAAGTTATTACTGAATTGCTATTTGAAGGGCGATGGCAGATGGTTTAAATTTATGGGATGTAATATTAATTGAAATTTAGTAATTGAAATGTCATATGAAATTAGATCAAACTTATTTTTGTTGTGCAATTCTTTATATTGGCCACTCCTACTCTGAAGAATGCTAATCCTAGTAAACTACTCAAAACCCCAGATGTACCTGAACCTGCTCCCCTTCGGCAAGTTGCACATCTGATTGACTAGAATGTAGCCTTAGTTAGAAAAAGGCTCAGAAGCCAATTCCTGTATTTGTAGTTAACCAGCAATTTCATTAATAAAGCTCATGAATACTGGTACATGAAATATGGCCATGCTAACATCAGCTATTGAGAAAATAATCTGAGAAATTTGTAAGGCTTTTAGTGTAGTTTTCTAAAAGCATTTTCTGCATTTTAGAGATATACATACACCTAAGTATTTATAAACATATAAGACTATGTATTTTCAACATTTTAAAATTGTTTGTCTAATATGAATTTACAAATACTTGCAGGATAGTTTGACTCATCCTTAAATTCCTCCAGAACTTATTTCTTCTCATTCAATTTTTTTCTGTTGAGGTTTATGATGTTTTCTCTTGTTTTGTTTAGTAATACTTTGTGCAGAATATGTCTGCACACAACTTTTCTTCATCAAGTTCGTACTTGAAAGTATTTTCCAGTCCTGAAGAAATCTATTTATTACAGTTGACTTTACTAGTGCTGTGATTCATCCTGATTTATTTATAATATTCTACTTAACAGGATTTTCTAGAGTTTATTTAAAACTCTTGAAAAATCAGCTTTTTGTTAGATTTAACTTTATTCTTTTACTTTTACTATCTTGCTAGTCAATGTAAACATTCAGAATGGAGTCAAGAAATGTAACTAACTAAATAATCATGCCAATTAATTTCTTTAGCAGGCAATTAATTATAATACAATCAAGATACTGAAAATAAGAGCTTTAATTTAAAAATAGTCAAGTTGAAGTTAACTGTCCCAATTATTCATCATGAATCATGCTCATTAGTTGCTGTCTTCCATATAGATCAAGTATATACCAGCTTCTGTGAAAAAAATACTGACTTATTGATTTGTTTGATGCTTTCTTTTTCATGTGTATTATGAATTCTATTTGTATTATCTTAGTTTCACTAAGAAAAGTCAGTCTTCAGACATTTTTGGCTTCTAATGAAACCAACAATCTTGTCTGCATGTACTATGGTAGCATATGTAAAAGGAGACAATTTGATAACATTGAATTGAATGTTATAAAAACATAAAATTCAGTGGTACAATGGTACAAAAGCACTCAGTGTACATGCAAAACAAAATAGGCATGCTATATGACATAATATTTAAAATGTAAAATACAAGATTAAAATATATACAGATTAACAGATCTTGCCCAGAAACTAGCAACATTAATTGCATTCTGTTGCATTGTTATGAGGTCCTCTAGTATACAATAATCAGAGCATAAAGGGTAGGTATATGTGTTGTTGTCTGCATGTCACCAAAATCGCCAAGAGTAGAAGTAACTGAATAGCCCAATTTGTTCAGAGGGTCTTTGGATCTTATTGTACCCAGGCATAGTCTATTCAATACTTCCCAGATGTTGTCACACCCAGGTGCCAGCTTTTCTGTTGGTTCCATCCAGTGTTGGTTCTTTGTAGCTTTCTATAGGTCTACTCTGCTTTCAAATTCTTCAATCTTCCTTTCACCTAAGAAAAATTTTCCTGGATTTCTCTGCTGAGCTGATTGTCAAGATATTGATGATTTGAGTCTATCTCTGTGTGCTGCTTCTTCTCTGCAAACTGCAGGTAGGGTAATGCTGGCTAGGCAATAATATGTGGTAGTATATGTGATAAAATAAGAAGATTTATAGTCAAGAATAACTAGGTGGTAAATACAAAGACTTTATACAAAAGTAAGTAAGTGACTGGTGTAAAAGAAGTCATTTGAAAAAGATTGATGATATGCAAATAAGAAATGAGGATCAAATAAAAAATGTGTCAAGGAAAGGTAAGTAAGATGAGAGGAACAAGAAGAACAAGAAGTCATGATTCGGTGAAGATGATTAAGATTATCAGAAAGAGAGAAGTGAAAATTTTAAAGAGCAAAAAGTTCAAAATGAATTGTATGAGTATGAATGAAAAAAGTTATGGGTCAATGATGTGCATTCCATTGATGTAATGTATATCTAGGAATATTTTGTTTATTTTTTTCTTACTTCATGTCTTGATTTATTTTGCTTACTATTTCATGCGTAATTTCTCTATTCAACATAGTACCAGTTATTCTGAAAGGAAACAGTATGATGAGGTTTTTTGTATATATGTATATATGTATTAATTTCAGGCCAACTAAATATACAAGAAAAGTATATGACTTTCCTTGTATATTCAGTTGGCCTTGTGTGTGTGTGTGTGTGTGTGTATTCTACACTATGTTCAACCACCATCACATCATGTAGAAAGTGTTGTAATATAAACGAAATTTGACTTTCCTCTAGAGTATTTCTTAGAGTAGCAGGAATTGAATACAAAGACATTGACATTAAGAAAATGAAAGCACATAGAATGCATGCCAACTCTTGAATACAACTTGCACTTGCTTGCATAAGAACTTGAGCAAAAACCAAATTGACATTAAATCACAATTTTTAATGGTGACACATGCTAACACATTAGCCCAGAGAAAATGTTGCTTCTTGTCTATATTTTTAAAGTGGTTGGTTGTTATTTTGTTATATTAGTTGTGTCTTTTTCATAATAAGGGAGGCAATTGGCACAGCTGTAAGGTACTTCTGGAAACAGGATAAGGTTGAAAGAATCTCCACCTCAGGAATTACCTGGAAATTAATCAATGAGTAACTTTAGCCCTAGAGGAAATTATATATGCGTTACTGCCTAACAGATGATGTTGCTTATGGAAATGAATAGGAATATTATTTCAAGTCAAATAGAAGCTGAAAAAAACCCTATTCTGATTCAAGAGTTGTTTGGAAAAGAATAGAGGAAGTTGAGAGAATAGCTTGTTTCCCATTTCAAGTCAAAACCTAGAATCTCCTAGCTTCTTATTGCCATTCTTATTTCTTCCTGAAAATGTATTTGATATCACTTAGAAAGTTTTTTAATTGATGAACTAGGCATTTGTGATAAAATGATCATAATCATTCAGTGTTATTTTTTTAAAAAGAAACATGTGATCTCTACTACATTTGAAAGACCATACTTGGAGTGCTGTATCTAGTTCTAGTCATCACAATACAAAAAAGATTCTGAGGCTCTAGAAAGAGTATAGCGACAGCAAGAAAAATGGGTTTGAAGGCTGAGACTTCCGGTGGCACTTCCTTTGGTGATGAACCAGAGACTGTGATCATGCGTGGCTTGGATCTGTGTTTGCTTTGTAGGAGGGTCCCAAACAGGACCGGATCCACCTCGGAGGGGTGGGGAAAGTGGGGGAAACTGCCAGCTGGGTCGAGGGGAGCTGCATGGTCCCTCCCTGGCTTGGTACACTCCCCTCGGAGACAGGAGTAAGTGGTAATCTTTAATGGCTGACCTGAAGATGGGAAGCTATCTGGAAATTAAGTTTTGTGCTGAAGCAGTGAAGAAGTGTCTGTTTTGTAGCATTCTTTTGTCTTGATTGGCTGGCAACATTGTGTTTTGTGTATTGGGGGCTTTTAGCATGGCTTGGCTTCAGGTGAATGGCCAGATATCATTTATTAGGAAGCTAGGTTTCACTGGGTGGCTGGCTGGGGTGTGTTTGGGCTGGAAGTATGGGGGGGGGGTCTGTTTGTGCCCAGGTGTTTGCTTGACTTGTGGTGTGGAGATTTTGTTTGTTTGTGAGTGCAGGCTTCCAGATAATTGACAGTCTGGTGGAGTCAGCTCTTCTATTCATGCTATCAGGTCATCAGATGAACTCAATACACAAGCCTGATGATGGCAGATGAGATTCTGCCGAAACGTTGCTACAACTTTAAAATCACAACTATAATGACGTGGGAAAATACCAGAACAAAGCTGAATACCATACATATAAATACCTGTGAAAACTTAAGAAACACACACACACACACACACACACACACGCTATATGCACATGTGACATATAGTAGTTAGGAGATTATTGTTATTAAACTAGAATGTGGTATTATATAGGGATTATATTATGATAAATTTTGATTATGAATTAAAGGGGAATAAATTGAGGGATGTATAAGAAAAAATGGTGGCCATTTTTTCGAATTATTAGATTTAAGATGGAATTTATTGAATAATGAAATAAAAGTATATGACAAAATTGCAAATGTGACAGATAAAAGTATAAAGGTATAATAAATTTAGAATTAAAAAATAAGAATGTTAGACTATAGAATAAGATTTGAGAACATTTATAGAAAAAGGAAGTAAGTTAAGATATAAATTGAAAATGCATAATTTATTGTCTGTTAGCTTATCAGTTTAGAGGTTGCCTGACTCCAAAACAAATCTAGGTAGCTTACATTTTTAAAAGAATGCAAAAGAATAAAAATGTGAATGACCATATACATTCAGACAAACTGTGCCAGATATATCACAAAAGACACAACTAATGGGGATTGCATAGCTACTCTGCCCCAAGGCTGGGAGTTGTTTTGGCTGGAGACTATGGATTTAAACCAGCTATCTATGAATGCTAAATGAAACTCAATAGATCTGAAATAAAAGCTAGATTTAGCAAGGAATCCCCAAGGACTTGAATGACTCATCCTATCTCAACTACATTTAGAAAAGCGGGAAACAAAAAGGAATAGAGTGTCGCCATTGTCTTTTAAACACAGAATAAGAACATTTAATTAATAGGCCATGGGAGAGAAAATCACAGGGAGAGCATGTGGAGACCCTTCCTCTTCTCTACTTTTTGCTATTTGCTCTATTGTCAGAAGTACTCAACAGTACAAAAAATGGTGTTGAACTCAGATATGAAGTGTATTTGATGGAAACTTTGACCTTCCACTGACTTCTCTTTGGATAAAACTAGACATTTATTTGGTGACTTTAGTCAGGACAGAAGTGCTAAAAGAATATGAACTATTTCTGCCTTGCCATTTTCATACTTAAAATGTAGCACATCCCCCACATACACGCACATAAATATATGCAACATCACATTATTAGTCACAGAGTGGATAGGTTCTTTATTCTAAATATTTCCCAATCTAGTCAAAATGAATTTTCTCCTCTATAACCATTTCTTTTCCATAAATCTTTGTTTTTCTTCTGAAATTAGGGGCTTCACTTTCCTTTGCACCTGTTATTTATGGGTCTTCCAAACATGATGAATAAGAATTTTTGAAAAAAAAGAAAAGAAAATTCTTCTGGTTTATTTCCTCCTGCATGCTGGGGAATTGATGTAGAAGTGCCTTGAGGTTTTGAACTTATTTAGATGAATGTTGAACTACTCTTGAGCTGGGATGCAGAAGTACTCTGAAAACATTCAGCCCTTGTCTGCTGCACCACATTCTAATCTTATGCTTGTAAGAATTGATGTTGTGCTGCAAGAAATCATCATTTTTCAATTACATTCTGAAGTTTTGTTCTCCAGAGATTTTCATGTTACATCTTGCATACATAAGTTATAGCTGTAGAAATAATGCTACCTACTCAAAAGAATTGCTTATTTTGGAGACCTTGGCTCATTTGAACCCCAGTGTGGATTGTTTATT
The DNA here is from genome assembly GCA_009733165.1 of Naja naja. Lineage (NCBI taxonomy): Eukaryota > Metazoa > Chordata > Lepidosauria > Squamata > Elapidae > Naja > Naja naja. The sequence continues at coordinate 18,496 of SOZL01001279.1, forward strand.
TAGGCATTAAAATATTTATATTCTGCTTATTGGTCTTAAAAGTTGGGTGTTTAACAAAATTTAATTATTTAACTGAAGGTTCCCTGATAGTGGAGAGTACCCCAGTTTTCAGCTTTGCTGTTCTGATTCTTGAAAAATTTCAGATAGTGGTGTGGTAGCTTCTGGAGGTTATTTTTCTACCCAATGACTTGGCAACTTCAAGTTCTGCTGGGTCTGTCTGGTGGTAAACCAAGAAAGCATATTGATAGTGTTATGTATGTAGGTTTAAAGTCATTGGTTTAGTTTCAACTGTTCTTGTAAAATGTTAGAAATGATTGGTTTAAAAGTGCGGGAAAACCCTGCACTCTGATTGACTGGCAACTGCAGCTGCTTGGCTATAAGTAGCAGCTGCAGCCCAGCCAAATCGGGTCCGTTCTGAGCTGTAGTCACTAATAAACTAAAGAGCTTGAAGCACTCCGCGTCTGTCTCTTCATGCAAACTTAACAGATAGCAGCAGCAAATCTTTGCTCTCTAAGTTGAGAGAGAGGGAGGAAGTGAGGGAGAGAAAGAGAGAGAGAGAGAGAGAGAGAGAGATTACTATAAGGTGTTGTGAGCAATAATGGTTCTTAGCTGGTGGTACTGCACTTTTTTATAACTTATACACGTATAGGAATTGGAAGGGATTTTGGAAATCATTTAGTCCAATCCTCTGCTAATTCTGAGAGTTGAAGATCATATATCTTAAAGTTGCTGAGGTTCAGCAATACTGCACTAAGAATCAAAGCCCTTCCAGCCTTTTATGATATACCAGGTCAAAGGAAAACTGAAATCACCTCTTGAGAATCTAAACAATTCCTTGCATTTGTTTATGAAGAAAGATAATTTTTAGGGCATCCAGGCAGTTTAGAAAGATATAACAATCTGTTTTTTCCTGTACTAATCAACCATTACCAAGATTTTCAATAACTCAAGATCAGTAAATTTTAATATGGGATTAGAATAATTTTTCAGCCCACTATTTAAAAACTATTTTACTTTCTATATGTGTGTAAGAGAAAGAGAGGGAGAACCTATATTATGCTCTCACAATTATACTCTACATATTTGTTTTGGAAGCTGTCTTCCAAACATGTTGGGATAAAAATATCAAAGAGAAAATGTAACAGCTAATAAAAGTAACTTATATTTTATGCAGATTTCTAACTTCCTTATATTACATTTTTTGTTTATCCATAGCAAATAGATACCTGAACCATTGATAGTGATAGTTTATGAGATATGGATTCTTTCTTTTCTTCTTCCTGCCAAATGTTTTCCTCTTGATAGTTATACAGATACAAATCCTTATTTACATATGAATAAATGAGCTTGGATTTATGGTACTCCACTGTAGTTGTGCACTGTCAATAGGGCAGCTTAGTTATAACAGAAAGCAGTTTCGTTTTCTTTTTACATTAAAAACTTCAATCCAACACCAGTCCTTAATATATCTGTCTAAGACGGTGTTTCTATTAGCATGAAAAAGAACCTGAATTTGCAAATCCCTTTTAATAATTCTGGCAAGGATGACTTCCGGTGGCAAGGCAGCTGTCGAGGACGGTCTTCTTAGACTGTCAGCCCCATTGATCTGTAAAACCGTGAAAACAGCGTCTATCAGCTGTTTAGCGGTTCAGAAACTTTCCCCTCAGGCAAAGAGGGGGAAGCGAGCGATCGGATGGAGGTAGAGCTCCCCTCGAGCCCCAGATTTTTAAGCCGGGGTCCAAAGGGTGTGAGCTCCCTTGGAGTCTGATTAACTCTGGATCTGGGACTCTTCTGTGTTATTGCAGAACCAGGCACTGCAACCATCCCTGAGAGTAAGGATTAACATCTGAAGGCTTTTAAAAGCAGGCGGAGTGGAAGCAGGAGCAGCTGAAATTGCAAGTATTGGACTTTAACTTGGGAACAAAAGCTAAAGTTTTGAAAAGACTATTGTAATGCAGAGTGAAAATGGCGCCTGAATGAGTCTCAAAGGGAAGAGGAGAAAGCAAAAAGTGAAAGTGGATTGTTAAAGACATTGTTTAAATCTATATAGTATTGGGATTCAAGAAGATTAACTGGATTTAAATACATTATAAAGGACTGGCTCTACTGAATAAACAATGGCTGCTAAATCACTAAAAACTCCTACCTCTATCCCTAAATCTGTACCAGCACAGCAGTTTATATTACAAAGTCCACTGCCGATTGCCCCACAAACTTTAACATTAGTGGAGTTACAAGAGGCACTGATGGGGGCTCTGAAATCACAAACTAAAGAAATACAAGTTAAATTGGAATCTAATATGGAACAAATGAATAAAAAGGTGGAGGCAATGGGTGAGCAAATATCTAGAGGACTGAAAGAGGAGATGGAAGAAATTAGAGAGACTATCAATACTAAAAATAAAGAAATAAGAGAGAACATCCTATTTGCATTCCAGGGGGTGGCCAAACATATGGTAAGATTGGATGAAATTGTGGAAGAGATTAATCAGAGCAATTTGAAGCTGGAAAAAGAAGTGAATGAGGTTCAAAACAAAATGGGAAAAATTGAAGAAGTTTTGCTGACTCAATACAGAGATATGGAGTTTGCCTTGAGAGTAAGGGGCTTGAGAGAGAATCAGCAAGAAAATCTGAAAGAGATTTTTGCAAAGGCTTTTGCAACAATATTGGACTGGCAGGTTGATGATTTTATAGAGGAAATAGACAAAATATTTCGTGTGAATTCTTGGCTGGCAAGGCAAAAAAATCTGCCAAGAGATGTGGTGATCTACTTTACAAAGAGGGGGATTCGAAATGATATCATACAAGCTTTCTAAATAATAGATTTAAGGTGTAAAATCAGGAGGTGTTAATACTGAAAGAAATTCCACCCAAGATTTTGAGAGGCAGAAGGGAGTTTGCTTTTCTGGCAGAGGAGTTAAAAAAATGCCAGCTCCCATTTAGGTGGGAAATACCGGTTGGTTTGGTGGTGAACTATTTGGGTACAAGACACCGTTTGACAACAGTTTTGAAGGCGAGAGATTTTTATATCAATGTGCTGAAAGCAGGATTTCCACCATCCCCGGAAGTTAAAAAAAGAAATGGGGAAGAAGCAAGTCAGAAGCAAATAGCCAGTGGAGTGACACCACCGGCAGAAAAAGAAATACAGCAACTATTGGATTTCGAGCAGCCATCGGTAACAATAGGAAGTGAGGGAACAAAGAGTGACCAGAGCTACAACCAGACGTAAACAGGAAGAGCTGCAAGAGCGACAGCACAAAGTCCAAGAGACTGGGGTATCTGAAGCAGTGGGAGGAGCAAGGCCAAAGAGGCAGTCCAATCTGGATTTCCAAGAGATGCTTCAAAAGCTTCATGTTACTAAACATGGGAACTAAGTTTCTAACTTGGAATGTCAATGGTCTGAACTCACCACAAAAGAGAGGAAAATATTTCATTACCTGAAGCAATATAAAAATGACATTATTTGTTTACAAGAGACACATATTAGAGCCAAAGATCAGAAATATTTGATAAATTCTAGATTGGGAGAACACTTTGTTGCATCTGCCCCAGAGAAGAAAAATGGGGTAGTGATATATTTAAAGAAGGACTTAATTGCTAAATTGATTGAAGCTGACATACAAGGAAGATATATCATTATTGAACTTTTAATAGAGGGGAAAAAGACATTACTAATTGGAGTATATGCACCAAATCAGCAACAAGAAAAATTTTATAAATTTCTGCAAAATAAAATTATTCAATGGGACTATAAATCTTACATCCTAATGGGAGATTGGAATGGAGTTTTGGAACCACAAAAGGATAAAAAAGGCCCTAATCAAGGTACCCAAAGCGTGTTAGATTACCCAAATCCTTCTTTGAGATGAAAGATGATTTGGAGCTGAGAGATATTTGGAGAGAACGAAACGCTGAAGAAAAGGATTTTACTTTTTTTTCCAATAGACATAAATCCTTTTCTAGGATTGATTTTATACTAATTACCAATGATTTTATTTCCAGGGTAAAGAAGATCAAGATCTTTCCAAGAACCATATCAGATCATAGTCCGGTGTGGATGGAGTTGGTCCAGGAGAAAGGGGGGAGGAGATCTTGGAGATTAAATGAAAACTTGTTCCAATATGAAGAAAATGTAAAAGAATGTAAAAAACAAATGAAGGAATTTTTTGTTATGAATATGCATAAAGGTTCCCCAATGGAAATAGTGTGGGACGCGAGTAAAGCCTATATGAGAGGAGTTTTAATATATTTAAATAATAAATATAGATGCAGAAAAGAACAAAAAAGAAAAAGAAAAGGAACTTATATCGAACCCAAATGATAGAAAGGTGAAGGAAGCAATAAAGCTACTTAAAGGGCAGTTTAATATGTTGATGGCAGACCAGGTGGCAACCAATCTACAGTATGCCAAACACAACACCTTTTATAATGCTAATAAACCGGGTAGATGGCTAGCCTACCTGCTAAGGAAAAAACAAAAATTGCATACTATAGAGAAAATAGAATATAAAGGAAAAGAGGTATATCAGCAAGATATTATTAAAAAGGCTTTCTCAGAATTTTATTCCAAATTATATGCCAGTGATACAATTCAGGGTCGGATATAGATAGATATTTACAGGGGATGAATGCTCCTTTACTGACACAGGAACAAAGGGAAGGACTGAACCAATTAGTAACATCTGAGGAAATTATCTCAGCAATTAAGCAATTAAAAGTTGGTAAGGCTCCAGGGACAGATGGCTTGACAGCTATCTATTATAAGACTTTGCAGCTTGAAATGGTAGAACCTTTGAAGGAGGTATTTAGAATAATTCAGACAGGAGGAGAGACCTCCATCATGGAGGACAGCCTTCATAACACTGATTCCAAAGGAAGATCAAGACCTTAGTCAACCGAAGAACTATAGGCCAATATCTCTGTTGAATACAGATTATAAGATATTTGCAAAGATATTAGCGAACAGATTAATGCAGGTTATGCAACAGATAATCCACAATGATCAGTCAGGATTTATAATGGGAAGGCAAATGAAAAACAATGCAAGACAGGTAGTTAATTTATTGGAATATTTGGAAAGAAATAACCAAGTCCCTGCAGCTGATTTTTTGGATGCAGAGAAAGCATTTGATCAACTGAATTGGCAGTTTTTGTTTAAAGTGATGGAAAAGATGGAATTTGGGAATTTTTTCTACAACCTATTAGAGCAATATATCAGAAGCAAACAGCTCAGATTATTGTTAATGGTACTCTAACAGAAGCGTGCAAAATAGAAAAGGAACACGACAGGGATGTCCCCTGTCACCATTATTGTTTATTCTAACATTGGAAATATTGTTGATTAAAGTGGGAATCGAAGAGAATAAAGGGATTAAAATAAGACATCATGATTACAGACTAAGAGCGTTTGCAGATGACTTGGTTATTACATTAAGTCAACCAAATCAATCAGTGATAGAACTAATGGAGATAATCACACAGTATGGACAAGTGTCAGGATTTAAGATAAATAAGCATAAAACGAAAATTATAACAAAAATATGACTATAAAGCAAAAGGAGATCTTAGAAAAAGTAATGGGATTTGAAATAGCTAAGAAGGTTAAATATTTAGGAATACATATTACAGCTTCAAATACGAAATTATATAAAAATAATTACGAATCACTATGGCAAAAATTCAAAAGAAATGGAAAGTTGGAAAAAGCTACAGTTATCTTTGCTGGGAAGAATTGCAGCAGTTAAAATGAATGTTTTGCCAAAGTTTCTTTTTTGTTCCAAATGATACCAATACTCAAGAAAGACACAAATTTGAATGAGTGGCAGAAAGGTATTAATAAGTTTATTTGGGCAGGGAAAAGACCAAGGGTTAAGCTTAAGATAATGCAAGATGTACGGGAAAGAGGAGGCCTTAAAATGCCCAATCTGAGATTATACTACGACGCAGCTGTGTTATCAATGATCAGTGATTGGTTTAACATGACAGAAGAAAGAATATTGAATATAGAGGGATATGATTTATTATATGGATGGCATGCGTATTTATTGCATGATAAAAAGGTGGACAATGCTTTTAAGACTCATATACTAAGGAATGCTCTGCTGCGTGTCTGGAAAAAATATCAATATAAATTAAATTATAAAATACCAATATGGGCAATACCCAGACATGCGATAGAAAACATAAATGTGGAACAGAAGCAAGATGTAATTACCTATAAAGAACTTTTAGTAATGGAAGGGGTATACTCGACTAAAATCTATTAATTTATTAAAAGAGGAACAGATAGTTCAGACATGGTTCCAGTATGGACAGTTACAAGCGAGGTGGAAAGAAGATCAGAAAATTGGTATTATGAGAACCGATGAAAATTTAGTAAAGCAAATTAAGGATCAAGGTCAAGCACATATTAAAAGGTTATACAATGCATTGATTGAAACTGACTCGGAAACGGAATTAGTTAAAGACTGTATGATAAAATGGGCACAGAATATTCAGGAGCCAATAACAATGGATATGTGGGAAAAAATGTGGGTGAGAAATGTGAAATTTACTCAAGCACAAAATTTAAGAGAGAATTTTTATAAAATGGTTTATAGATGGCATTTAGATCCTAAAAAATTAGCATGTATGTACCCGAATCAAAAACCCAAATGCTGGAGATGTGGTAGTGATGATGCAACATATTTTCATATGTGGTGGACATGCAAAAAAATTAAGGCTTTTTGGATAAAAATATGGTGGACTACCCAGAAGATTTTAAAGAAAAAGTTAAGTTTTAAGCTGCAGGTGTTTTTTGGGGGTATTATTACAGATTGTACTGTTTTGGAAACTAAATTTATGTTACACTTAATAACAGCAGCAAGATTGTTAATGGCGCAACATTGGAAGAAAGAAGACTTACCTACTATAGAAGATTGGATATTAAAAGTATGGAATTTAGCAGAAATGGCAAAGGTATCAGCTTACTTGAAAGAACGTTCACAAGAAAGATACATTCGGGACTGGAGAAAATGGATCGATTATATCCAAAATAGATATGGGACTAAAAAGTTTCAAATAGCCTATGAATGAAGATCAGAAGTTAAGAAGATATGTTAAGAGATATGTTATTATTATTATTTTAGTCTGTATTAAGGGAGTTAAAGTGCTGAAGGGGGTATAAGTGTTTATAGTTTGTTAGTGTATGTTTGAATAAGATTGCCAGATATAACACCCTGTATTTTACTCTGGGAAGTCCGGGGAAGTGAGAGGGAGGGGGGAGGAGGGGCTCTTGTTTAAAAAATGTCTTTTTTGTAAAACTTTTCAATAAAAAAATATCTGGCAAGGATATGGGTCTCAACAGTAAATCATTTCTTTCTCCCTTGTTACCATGGATACCACATATTGTCCTCTGTTTTCTTTCTCCTCTTGATCATATTTGACTCTTTGGTCCTGGTGTCCATGGTGACATACTCCATAAAATAAATAGCTCTTAAAAAATAGTTCGTTTCTTGAGGTTCTCCAAACTGTGGCTTTAGTGTACTGTTTCAGTGTAACAGAATAGCAAGTCCCTATTTTTTTTTCTTTTACTCATTATCAGGAAACTTTAATGGCTTAATTGAATACCTATTCCATTTGTGAAATCTTAGTATCAATCATTGCTCATCTTCCTTTAATCATTTTTTGGGAACAGATGCCATACACTGAACATCAGTTACCTGCTTTGATGCTTGAACAGATCTTGAATTCCATTCTGAATCTCATACTTTATTCTGTGTTCTGCTCAAACCTTCATGAAGCAAACTCTGTGGTTCTCTAAGATGAATTGGATTGATGTTCTATTCAAGTATATACAAATTTCATATTTTTGTTTGTCTTTCAGCCTCCAGTACAAAAATTATACATGTGGTGGCAGAGCGACAATGTTCTCAATTGCTGTTGGCCAGCTCCGTATGCTATTTCTGGAATGGACCTAGAATTTAAATGATTCCTGTTCCAGCAGATCTCTATAATTTTGAGTGGGATTTTGTTTTTGGATATAATTTAACTGTATGCCTAAGGAGATAACAAGGAAATACTGTATTTTATAGCTGTGTAAACAAATTCATGATATGCCCATAATGCCTTTTGAAAATTCCAAGCTACTTATTTATAAATAATATGTTTTTTTAATTTCCAGTTGTAATATCATCTTCTCACTGGAAGTATCCACATCATATACTTATTATGAAAGTTAATTTCTGAACAAATTCAGAAATAATGCCAATTACAACTCCATAATCTAAGGCCAAATTTATAACAAATAAACTAATACAAAATACGGTTGCACATCAGGATGCTTAGTTAAAATTAAGCAAAACCTAATTGGCCATGAATCCAGTGCTGTTACAATGTCTTTATCCTTTTAAATGGCAACAGGATCATTCTAGAATACAACCATCAATGTGCATAGCTCTAGTTGGCTATTTTAGCAGATCAAGTATAGAAACCTTATTTTTGTTTAGCTCACTAATGAATCATAATTTTGCTAACTCAATATATTGTGACCAACACTAGCATTAGTTGGAGTAACAAACAGCCATTCACACACAAACACATGCAGATATAAATATATTATTGATGAAACTAGGCATATGACACAGCAACTCTTACAGTCCATCCATAATATTCTGCATTAGCTTCCATAAGGCTGGAAATATGGGTAGTAATCAAAAAATAGGACCTTCTGGTCCATAGACAGTAATAAAGATTTGATTGTTCAAAAACAGGAGCAGGAATGTCATCCAATAGTTTATAAACCTTTTCTTCATGATGTCTGGGGCCCAGCATTAGATCTTTATATGTCCTTATAGGGATGCTGAACCCATTCTCATCTGCTTCATCATTGGAAACAATATTACTCCCCGGTAGCCTACTTTGCCTTTCTCAATAATCTCTTCCATTTTCAAAAATAACCACAGCAAAGAAATAAAAAATCATAGTCCAAAAAAACCAGTCCAAAAACCAGTCCAAAATCATAAGGGTCTGTATAGCAGAAGGTAGAGAAATATTCTCAAATATTTAAATATATAAATAGTTGGGGGTTCACCAACTATTCAGCCCCTGCCAGGAGCTGATCATTATCTCCTATGGCTGGTCTTCCAACAGGCCACCCCATGCCACTGGGAGGAGGAACCGGTTAGATGGTTCCACCCCAGGCTCCTGATGGACCCTGAGGGATTTCAGACAGCACTGGGGCCTTTTCCCACTTCCCATACCCACAGCTAAGCCGAGGCCGTGGTGGCTGCCTGGCAACAGGTGGCCTTGGAGGCTCTCGACCGGGTTGTCCCCTTGTGGCCCCTAACTCATCACAGATCCCGGTTAGCCCCTTGGTTTTCGGAGGAGCTTCGGGAGATGAAGCGATGAAGGAGGGGCCTGGAGAGCAGGTGGAGGACGAGCCGATCCGAATCTGACCGTGCCCAGCTAAGAGACTATATTAGGACTTATCTGGTGGCAATGGGAGCGGCGAGGCGTACCTATTTCTCCTCTCTCATTGCATCTGCAGATGATCGCCCAGCCACCTTGTTCAGGGTCACTTGTTCCCTCCTACATTGGGAGGTGAGGGAGGACCCTTTGCAGGGTAGGGCTGAGGAATTTAGTCAGCTTCTGCTGGATAAGGTCACTCAGATTTGGGCCAGCTTGAACACCGACTGGCAGGAGTCGGAGGAAGGAGTGATGATGAGTCTGGTAATATTAACTGGGATGAGTTTGAGCCTGTGTCCTTAGATGAAGTGGATAGGATCATGCAGAGGCTGAGCTCCACCACGTGTTTATTGGACCCGTGTCCCTCCTGGTTGGTTTATGCCTCCAGAGAGGTTACACATGGCTGGCTCCAGGCAGTAGTCAATGCTTCATTGAGGGAGGGCTCTTTTCCTACTGCCTTGAAAGAGGCGGTGGTGAGACCGCTCCTTAAGAAGCCTGCCTTGGACCCAGCCATTTTGAACAACTTCCATCCTGTCTCCAACCTTTGCTTTTTTGCGAAGGTTGTTGAGAGCGTGGTGTTTCAGCAGCTTCCGAGGTTCCTGGAGGAAGCTGATTACCTAGACCCATACCAATCGGGCATCCGGCCCATGTACAGCACAGAGATTGCATTGGTCATGGTGGATGAGCTCTGGTGGATGAGCTCTGGAGGGCTCAGGACAGAGGATTTTCCTCTGTCCTAGTCCTATTAGATCTCTCAGTGGCTTTTGATACCATCGACCATGGTATCCTATTGCGGTGTCTCGGGGGGTTGGGGGTAGGAGGCAGCATTTTATGGTGATTCTCTTCCTACCTCTCGGGTCATTCGCAATCAGTGTTGGCAGGGGGGCAGAGGTCGAGCCCAAAGCCCCTCACTTGTGGGGAGCCACAGGGGTCAGTCCTCTCAACTCTCTTGTTCAACATCTATATGAAGCCATTGGGTGTGATCATCCGTGGTTTTGGGGTGAGGTATCACCAATATGCGGATGATACCCAGCTGTACATCTCCACCCCAGACCAAATCAGTGATGCCCTCTCCATGATGTCCTGTTGTCTGGATGCGGTACGGATCTGGATGGGTAGGAACAGGCTCCGGCTCAACCCTGCCAAGACTGAGTGGCTGTGCGTACTGGCATCTCGGGTCCAGAATATTCCATCATTGGTCATGGGGGGAGAGGTGTTGCCCCCCGTGGATAGGGCTCACAACTTGGGTGTCCTCCTGGATTCACAGCTCAGTTTGGAGGATCAGGTGGGAGCTGTGACCAGGGGGGCGTTCGCCCAGGTTCGCCTGGTGTGCCAGTTGCGCTCCTATCTGGATTGAGATGCCTGCGGACAGTCACTCATGCACTTGTTATTTCCCGACTTGACTACTGTAATGCTCTCTACGTGGGATTTCTCTTGGGGATCACTTGGAGGTTTCAGCTGGTACAAAATGCTGCCACGCGGGTGGTGATGGGAGCTTCCCTATACTCCCACATTACACCCCTCCTGTGCAAGCTGCATTGGTTGCCGGCTGCCTTCTGAGTGAGATTCAAGGTGCTCATGTTAACATATAAATTCCTGCATGGCTTGGGTCCGGGATACTTGCAGGAACGTCTCCTACCAGCATCAACATCCCTTTGCCCTGCATGCTCCCACAGACAGAGCCTCCTTGGGGTGCCGCTGGCCAGACAGTGTTGGCTGGCAATCCCAGGGGTAGGGCCTTCTCTGTGGTAGCACCCACCCTGTGGAACCAGCTCCCTTTGGGGCTCCAATTAGCCCCGGACCTCCATTCCTTCCGACGCAACCCGAAGATCTGTTTTTTTCAGCAATCCGGCCTGGACTGAAGTGGAGTGGGGATGGGTTTTTTTAACTGTTTTTAGATTAGTTTGTGTGTTTTAAAATTTATTGGGCTTAATGTTTAATAGTATTTTATTTAACTTATTTGTATTCGTATTTTAATGTTGTGAGCCACCCTGAGTCCTCAGGGAGAAGGGCGGCATATAAGTCCAATAGAATCAAATCAAATCAAATTAAATATATTGCAATCAAAAGATTGTCAATGGTTACTGAGAGGAACAAGGATGAGCAGTTGAGTAGTCTGAGAAAAAGCACAAACATGATATAACAACTAATTGCTGAATTTCCAAAGAATAGCCAAGGAATTAAGAATAGCAGTGAGGTTTGTTGCCACTGTAAGCTCAGATCTAATTGGTAAAGGGTTATATGTAGTTGGTTTGTAACTTGGGCAAATCAGGTTAGAATTTTAAGGCTTAGTACCAGGAAAAGAATTGGAAATAGAGGGGCCTGAAAATTCCTCATTTTTAAAAGCATCTCATCAAATAGAATTACATCTCCTGTTGTGCTCCCTGATTTGGAGAAGGCTGGGGATTAGATCATTCTGGTGCTTCTTAGATCCTCAACTGAGTTTAAAATCCAAGACATATTAACTTGAAGAACTTTGAAAATTATTTAATACAAATAATAAATACAAATTTGTATTTAAATACAAATTTGTATTTATTATTTGCATTAAATAATTAAATGCAAATTTGTAATAAAATTAGCAGAGGCCACAAATCCTGAGTGTGTACTGATTTGTAATGAGAAATCCATGCCTAAAGGAAGTAAATTAAATGTACCCCAATTAATCTGATATCCAGAATATAAACCATATGACCAAAATTTATTCATTAGGGCTGGTAATTTTTAAGCATAGCCACCTTATTATTAAAATAAGGAAAAACTTTGTATTCAAAAGAAGCAACCTTTATTTCACTTATGTGAAAAGGTGTTGTAATTTTTATCTCTAATATTTATAATTATTAGTTGTTGGCCCTTTGAGATGAATCAAGAATTCCAGAAATGCCATTTTATTATTGTAGCATTACGTAACAGAATCTTGATTCTTGAAATCATCTTACACCAAATAGAATCAAGGCAGGGTTATTTTGGATTTCTCTAGTTCCTCAAAGCAGGAGGTTCATAGATTAGCACTTGATAAAAGTTATAGTTTTAAAGTTATAGAGCCTTGGTGGTGCAGGCTGTTAAATGCCTAGCACTTAATTCCAGCTGTCTGCAATTACTGCGGGCTCGAATCCCACCAGGTTCAAGGTTGACTCAGCCTTCCATCCTCTCGGGGTAGGTAAATTGAGGACCCAAGATTGCTGGGGGCAATAAGCTGACTTTGTAAAAATGCCGCTTAGTAATAAGCAGGCATATACAATGGAATGAAGGCTATTGCTGAGTGCATTGGGTTGTGCTCCAAAAATTGTAAGCCGCCCTGAGTCTCCAGAGAAGGGCGGCATATAAATATGAATTTTTTAAAAAATAGTGAGTCCTTGGAAAAATAAAATTCAAATGTTGTGGATATGTTTCTCCCTACAAAGACCAGAATCATTCAGGCAATACTTTTTTTTACCCATAACACTCAATAAAGGTAAAAGTTTCACTTTAAAAAGCAGGACAAGAAAGAACATTAACTCATTTGGACTTTCATGTTGAAGATGAGTCCTAGGAATACTATGAATAGTATCATGGAACAAATGAAAGGATCATGGAACTATGAAAGGATCATGGAACAAATCAGATAGAATACTTATTTGAGGCACAAATGACTGGCTTAAATTATCCTATTTTGGAAACACTATGCAATGACCTAGCTCTCTGAAGAAGATGGTGTTCCAGGGAAAGGTGGAGCAAAAAGTGGAAAGAAAGACAAGAAAAGGATACCATCAGTAATGTGAATGGACTATGTTACAGCAATAATGGATTCCTAGGAATTCAGATATAATTCTGTGCAGAAATTGTTTTAGACCACCTTCAGTTGAATTTAAAATAAAACAGGAAATATAGCAAATGGATATCCAAAAATATTTCCACTGATTGGGCAGAGTATAGCTTGGATTCAATAACTGATTAAATCTCAGAGCCACTGGAGGATTAATTAGACTTTGCTACAATTCTCTCAAGTTATAAGGAAGTTAGATTTTAGAATTGAACATTCCTGTTTAGACTAATAAATGTACAGAAGTGTTAAAGTTTATTCAGTAGCAAACTTGTTTAATTTAAATTGGATTTTTATTTTACAGAAAGGTTTGGGGTTATATTAGTAATAGACTCTAAAAATAAGGAAAAAAACCTTGTTTTGAATTCACAGAAACATGTAGGGTCTCTCACTGATACTTGAGATATTATTTTTGAGAAGTATGAGGATTAAAAATTCAGTATGTTTAAATGTCCCGTTTCCCAATAAATCATCAGCTTGGAAAGACACACACACACACATACACACACATGAAGAAATACTAAATAATATTTCAACAGGATATTTAAATACCACTATTATTATCCATGTGGGGCCTCAGTGGCTCATGTGGTAAGATGCTGGGCCTGTGCACCACTGAGGTTGAAAGCTTGGCATCTTGATTCTTGTGAGTGAATAAACTGTGGAGGGAAAAGAAAGGAGCCTCCCACCGATTGCCTACACACAATTCAGGCATCCCACAGGTAAAGATAACACTGCCTGAAAAAATTCCTTTCACAGAGGCAGCCAGCCACCTCAGTGATCCCTGGTTAACATGTGCCATATGCTAAATAAATAAATAAATAAATAAATAAATAAATAAATAAACAAACAAACAAACAAACAAACAAATAAATATCCATGTGACCTTAAAGTAAGAATGAGGAAAGCTGAGCAAGGATCCTATTCTATATCTTGAATTTTCTTCAGCTCAGGAGCAGAATTCTTTTGAGAAGTTGGAAAATCATTGTGGATAATATCCAGTTTATTTCCATACTCTCACTCAGTCCCTATATTCAGATCAGATTAGAGCAAGCCTCCATACCATTCAGTTCAGTTAGTGATAGTATAGCTTGATGTTTATTAAACATCAAATATCAAAATAGTTAATTGACAAAAAGTGCCGGAGGGCAAGCAAATGAAGTGCAAGAGAGCAAGGGAGAGAGAGAGAGAGAGACATAAAACACTAGCAATAATTTATATTACCCATTTGTCTATATCTCAGTATATATTAAAAATCTAATAAATTTCTAGGGCCCCTGGGAATGATATTGTCCCAGTCTTAACCCTTCTATGTATATAAAAGTACAGTAGCAGAATAGAGTTGGAAAGGGAATATCTCTTTGTTCCCCATCATAAAGAAAACAATTTGTTGATGTATATAGTGCATTCAACATGATAAAATAATAATGGAGTCAGGATGAAAACCTTTTCTTTTGTATTATAAATTTCACCTAAAATGACTAAATGGGGATGATATTTGAAAAAAATAATAAAACTAGTGAAGTAGATTATATTTTTATTCAAATTCTTTATTCACAGTAATTCTCTTTAATATTAAAGACATGGTAGAGAGTGATAATTTCCTTCTTACAGTGTTATCTCAATTATCATACCAAAAAAGATACCCCCTAGAGAACTTGTGAACTGTTAGCTTCCAAGAAGGGAAAAAGACATAAATGATCACCACAGAAGAAGCAAAAACTGGCTGATATCCTCATGAGCCCTTATAGAATGCAAATCTATTTGCATGTCTTTGCATGTCTTATAGAATGCAAATCTATACAGGCCAGAACAGAAGATGTAGACAATCAGCTGCAGTTTCTTTCATGATGCCATGCCTTTTGATGACAAACTCTCATCTTCTTTGGGAATGCAGACAATGCAAAAAGAAACTACATAAGGAAACTCATTGTGAGAAGAAAAAGAAATCAATGGAATCTGTTCAAGCATTGAATATAAATTGCACCCAAAGATTATACAATCTCTTGAAATCACAAAAAAAATTATTATTAAAAGAATATGAAAAACCAGATAAGTACTTTTGAAAAGATGACCAGAGCTTCTAGGAAATTATTGAATCCAATTCTAAAATAAACAGTTTGGAAATATTGATATCAGGACCAATTCTTCTTTATGATTCTCTAATATATGAAAATCAATAATCTTCAGATCTTTCTAATCTATCTAGTAACTGTCTTAGTGGTGCAAGAAACAATACATAAATCAGACAGGTATTGTTAGGAGCTATTACAATAATTTAATAAATAAATTATTATTATTATTATTCACAAAAAACAACAGTGTACACAGCAAATGAGATAACTATGCTGGGTTTCGTATCATAAATCACCAGTCGAACACTTCCCAAGCGTTTAGGATTGCATGATGTATCAGCGGATTATGCGAGCAGATCTCAGAAAGGTGGCCTTCTGCAGCCGACCAACAGTGATTTTGTCAGTGCCAATTGTTTTTAAGTGCTTGCCTAGGTCTTTAGGCACAGCACCCAGTGTACTGAGTACCACTGGAACCACCTGCACTGGTTTATGCCAGAGTCTCTGCAGTTCGATTCTCAAGTCCTGATATCTGGTGATTTTTTTCAAGTTGTTTCTCATCAATTCTGCTGTCACCAGGTATGGCAATGTCAACAATCCACACTTTTTTCTTCTCCACAATCGTGATATCTGGGGTATTGTGTTCCAAAACTTTTTCAGTCTGTATTCAGAAGTCCCACAGTAGTTTTGCATGCTCATTTTCGACCACTTTTTCAGGCTTATGATCCCACCAGTTCTATTACTATTATTATAATTATTATTATTATTGTTGTTGTTGTTGCTGCTGCTGCTGCTGCTGTTATTGTCATTGTTAATCTTCTATTCAATTCATAGCCTGGGACTGGTAAAAACTTAAAGGCTGAAGTCCTAACCAAAGACCTAAGAGCTGTTATTGTTATTATTATTGGTGGTGGTGGTGGTCAAACGGTCAGTCAGAAGTTTAGAATTGATTTTGTATGTTTATCCACTTGTCAAGTATTATTATGGTTGGTTGTACAGTCAGTCAGATGCTTTGATTAGATTTTGCATTTTTATCTACTTATCGAACCTTTCCAAAGGACTTAGGATAGGCAGATAATTTTAGAAGTATTGTCACAGGATATACAGTAAGTTGTTCTGAGTAAAGCTGCCTTTTGCAATAGATTGATGATTTTGTCAGTGTTGATGGTGTTAAAATTATGCTTCTGTTGTTTGAGGATTGCACCCTAGGCACTATTGGTACTTATTTTGCTTTCTTTTGCCACAGTCCTGTTTCTATTTGCCCCCCCTCTCCCCCTCCCTCCCTCCCTCTCCCTCTCCCTCATTTCTCAACTTGAACAATTTTAAGATATGCAGACTTCAACTCCCAAAATATCCCAGACAACAAATATTAATTTGCTCAGGTTGATACACATTGATCTAGACTATAAGTTTGCTTACCGAGAAAATTCTCTTGTGCAGAAAATGGCAAGGTGGCATTCTGCAGTTGATAGCAGAAACCTTGCTGTCATTACAAAACTTAGTCTTTCAAAAGAAGTATAAGGCCCTTTAGGTAGATATATTAGGTTCTTGATTAATAGTATAACAATACTACTCCATATTTCTTTTTCTTATGAAAAGAATCTTTTCAGATTTTTTAACATATATTGTGGCAAAACAGGCCTACACCAACCTTCACATCTCGCAAACTTTGCTAGGTGTTTTGAACACAGTTCTTATGGGTTATTCTCTACTGGCAGTTTGAGATTCAATTCAGTAAAATATTTGATCATTGGGTATAATGAGGAACTATCAAAATGCCTGAAGCTGCTTCATTTAGGGGCATAATAGAATGAAAATAGCAGGGATGATAGACCTTTTAGAGGACATTAACCCTGAGAAGTTTTGGCTAGATACCTTCAAAGGTTTTACTGCAATAAAGTTTGAAATATTACCTCTGTGCCTTTTCTAAAGCAGAAACAGCAGGGTTGAGAACAAGATAGTAGAAACACCTCCAAATTGTCCACAAAAAAAGTTTTTAGCAAAATAGTTCTTGAACCATTTAAAAATCTATCTTACTCAAATTAAAAATAAAACTTTTAAAAATATATTACTATACAAAGAAATATCAGCCATCTTCTCAGACTAGACTAGCAACCATGACAGACAGAGATAACACATAATTTGGAGGAGGAAGAAAAATGTGTTTAAAAAATAGGAGCAGAATAAGTCTGAATCTCTCTTTCTTTATTTTTTTCTAAGTGGTCCTTCCAGAACAATTCCAACAGAAAAGAAGCAGCAGCAGAACATTCCCTCAAGTATTCTGACAAGACTTTATAAAATCAATATTATATTGGCTCATCTCATCTCATATATGTCTATATGCATTATTTAATCTAATTTCAAATTTGCACAAATTTGAAATTAATTTGCCGAACTCCTTGACAAGTTTGGGTGCCTTACAAATAAAAGAGAAATAATACACATAAAAAGAGAATGCAACAAAAGAGCAATGGCCAATCTTAATCCAGATCAAACAAGACACAACTATTCTATTGCCAGGCCTACCCTTAAGGAAAACAGTCAGATTTTTAAAAGTTTCCAAAATATCATAAGGGTGTGATTCGCACAATTATCTGGGGTGATATCAGAGGGCAGTCATTACAATGGTTCAGGAAAGGATGCAACTGGAGAAATAGATATATATCTGTGGAAAAGCTCTCATAGTCAAAACCCCTCTTTGAACAGGAACTGAGAGTCCAAGAGAATCTCAGATACCATGTAAGATTCAATTAGGAAAGTGCTATCCACTGAGACTTAACAATGAAATTTCCCCAGAATTGGAGTAACCAAGTAGATACAGCCATTCAGTCTTGTCAGAAAGGATTCTGAATCTGTTCCTCCCTATCCAGACCTTATAGGCATTGGCCTAGGGCTCTGATAGCATTTCTTGGATGGTTGGGTGAAGCTGTACAACTGGGCATCATCTGCATACTGATGGTATCTAACCCCAAGCCAATGGATGACCAGTAATTTCATG
The DNA here is from genome assembly GCA_009733165.1 of Naja naja. Taxonomy (NCBI): domain Eukaryota; kingdom Metazoa; phylum Chordata; class Lepidosauria; order Squamata; family Elapidae; genus Naja; species Naja naja. The sequence continues at coordinate 36,812 of SOZL01001279.1, forward strand.
CAGTAATTAAATAGAAGAGGAAATGACATTGAACTCTGCAGTACCTCATAAGTAAGAAGCTATGGGCACAACTTTTCCCTACTTCCAATACAATTTGAACTGGCAATTGACAAAGGAGGGAAAAATACTATTAAATGTTGCATCCAACCTAAATTATTGAAGCCAAGTCAAAAGGATAAAGCAGCTGATGGTTCTGAAAGCTGCTCACCGATCAAGGAACACAAAGAAGGATGATACACTCACAGCTCAGCTCTTCCACAGGTCACCAGTGAGCATGATTAATGCAGTTTAAATCTTACCTTAGAGGAATCTTATCTTAGGAGAAAATGGTTATTATATCTCCAGGACCTTTGGATTCAATGGTGAATTCTTGAAGACAGAGTGCAAGTTTCCAGGACTTCCAATAACAGTCAACCATCTCTTCTTATGCTTCATTTTCTGGAGCACCTCTGAGAACCAATATATGCCCTCTATGATCAGCAATGTGGGAGAGGCCACATGAGGACATTTTGGTCTAATTATTCATCACCTGCATATTCCAGACTGTGATCAAGGCCTCAAGCAAATTGTTCATCAGACCTACATGGAAAGCATAAAGCTCCAGAACTTAACCAGGTCCATCATTCACCAATCTAACTGACCTATCTTAAGGTGGGATGGCACCAGCAAGTTAAAAAGCTATCATAAAGTGATTTGGCTATGGCAACAGAATAAGCAGTAATGTCCTCCAAAACCAAATCATGTAAACCTACTGGTGCAAGAAGGAGTGGATAAATTAATTTAGTCTAAGAGGCACCAGTTGACAAGTCAGGGATCAGGTAGTGAGAGAGGTCTAACCCAATAACTAAATGCCTTAACAGTTATTTTAATTTAATTTGGTATGTACCAGTTTCTGCATAGAGACATGCAGTAAGAATAGCATTTATTCTAATATTCTGAAGAGCTTATTTTAATAGAATTCTATACATAAGAATTAGAAATTCCACATAATTATTCTGCTTGCAAAAAGTAAGGAAGTAACTTGGATTTTTTAGGAGAGTTAGAATTGGGATATTTGTTGGCCACTTGTAAATTGGTCATCCATCATATAGTAAATTGAAATCCCAAAGAGCCTTTGACACTCAACCAATAACTAAGCAATGGAATCCAGCAGCTTAGGAAGATGATATGCAGCAGGGAGGGTAGTACAAGAGGAATAGTCTCATCTGTTTCCTTGAGCCCAATTTCAGCCATAGAGTATTACACCTGGTTATCTATGGCACCAGGGACAGTTTCAGAAGAAAAGTTGTCTTTCACAGACTTGGAGAGGTGTACAGTTTCAAATGCAATTTAGAGTCCACGCATGTGCAGATAAAGCTTTACTCTCTTGCCTGCTGCTTATGTTGCCTGGTTCCTAATAGGGTTAGGCTTAGGGACTGGGGACTCCTGATCTATGGGGTAGAGACTTGAAAGCCCATAACATCTTTTGGAATGTCACAACCCTCCTCCAAAGTTGTGACTGGTGATGAATCTGAAATCCAGGTAAGCACATTTCTGAGAGGAACCCTTTCACTCCTAGCCCATTCTGACCTTAATAATATAAGACAGATTAGCTGTTTCATCCATAATTAAGTTGTGGATGAGAACAGATTTATAACAGACCTGTCAGAGCCTGTGGCTACCAAGATCTAGTCATCTGCCTTGAAGGCAGATCCTGTAGTGGACAGTGGAGATGAGCCAAACCTATAGAGTTTCAGACAGCCTTTGCGATGTTGTGGGTAACCTCACTGACCTCATCAAGCAAGCCAGCAGGCCAACCCATAGTTGAGTACCCTGCCCGGTCCTTCTAACTGCAGTCAGCATCAGGAACCAAGCTACATCCAATCCCAAAACTCTTTCCTTACAACCCAGCAGCATAACAAATACTAGTTAGCCTCCACAGTTCCTCTGCAATCCACTTCTACTGCCAAGCTTACTCATCCCTGTGATGGTACTTCAGGAGACTTCCAGATCACCAGTAATGACCACTCCAAGGACTCCAGGAATTCTGCAAGGGCTGCTATGTGCAATACTTGTCTCCTGTCAACAACAGCCTCCTTACATAGCCACAGAAAACAAAAAATGAACACAAAAAAATGCATGCACACAATCTGTTTCCTCAAATTACCTCAGTACCATTAAACCTACCTTTACCACTTAAAGCTCCTTTTTTGGCTTTGCCTAAATATAAAAAAGAAAACTGCAACAATCTCTAAGACTCTGCAAAGCCAGAAACTCCTATCAGATCCCTGAATTAACTTCAATTCTTTCCAAAGCAATTTTTGATTCCTATCTAACTGACTGAAAGTTTTAATCTGAAGAGGTATTTTGATCAAAATAGCTTTGAATTGACTAATTCCTTAATAACTCTCATATCTCTCAGGCCTTATTATTTATCAGGGCTTAAAAAACTAGTATAAAACTTTAAGGAGAGCACTTGATCATTAGGAGATGCTGCCAAACAGCCAAGCTATCAATTCATCTTTGACAATGCCCTTATTTGGATTCTTGACTTTCAGCTGTAAAAAAATGTGTGGCTTTCCTGAGAATTAGCAATATGCTATAAGAGAAATATAAAGCCAGCCCGGTTAATATGCCTGGATCTTACTCCAAGAAATTGATTTGGATGATGTCAATGTTTCCTTAACCCTGTTTTAAATGATCCAGTAATTTGTTATAATAAACATATAATTAACCCTAATTTATATTTACAATAACTACTCAGCTCTATGGGTTTTAGCAAATAATGTTGCTTCCTAAGCAAAGAATTCTGGCAGGAATCAACCAGCTGAACATTGAAATTGTTCATCTGATTTAATTACATAGAGGAGATAAGAGATACCAACACTGACTTATATTATTTCAATCCAAAATAACAATATGAAATTCAGCATGTTTGAATGTTAAAGGTCAGTTTGTGTATAATAATAATAATAATAATAATAATAATAATAATAATAATAATTTGACAGCAGAATCGATGAGAAACAACTTGAAAAAAATCACCAGATATCAGGACTTGAGAATCGAACTGCAGAGACTCTGGCATAAACCAGTGCAGGTGGTTCCAGTGGTACTCGGTACACTGGGTGCTGTACCTAAAGACCTAGGCAAGCACTTAAAAACAATTGGGGCTGACAAAATCACCATTGGTCAGCTGCAGAAGGTCACCTTACTGGGATCTGCTTGCATAATCTGTCAATACATCACGCAGTCCTAAACGCTTGGAAAGTGTTCGACTTAGTGATTTGTGATACGAAACACAGCATAGTTATCTCATTTGCTGTGTACACTGTCATTTTTTGTAAATAATTAACAACAACAACAGCAATAATAATAATAATAATAATAATAATAATAATAATAATCCAGAACCAAATACCTTACTACTGTCTCTTTTACTGGAGCAGAAAAAAAAGTATACCAAATTTCAGAAACAATCTGATCTCACAGAAGAACTAAAAGGGTTAATTTTTAATTTAGACATGAGATTGCACATGATTTATTTCCCCAGAATGTTTTCCCGCTGTCAAGAAAGAATTATTTAGCTCTTGAAAAAAATGTAGAATATCAAGAAAAGGTTAAATAGGGAACCAGGTACCGCCCCCCCTCAAGTGTTTTGGATTACAGCTTCCAATATTATTAATAATTTACAATGTTTTGTGAGAATTGCTGCTCAAAATATTTAGATTGCATCATGGGCAAAAAACTGAGCTCTTAATTATTTGTTTGGAAATGGCCTCACTCAGAAATTGAAGAGGGAGAAGTAGTGAGGTTAGTTGTCTCATCTAACCCACCTCAATGGACAAAAAATGTACATGGACTCTGCAGTGCCAGTGTACAGTTTACCTTAGAATGGTACTCTCTCTCTCTCCCTCCCTTCCTCCCCCTCCCGTCCCCCTCTCTCTCCATCTCTCTCCTCTCTCTCTCTATTACATTTATATAGCCACCCATCCTTCAGATAATTCTGGGTGGCTCCCAGACTGCCCCTCAAATTATTTTAAAACCTAAAAACCAGTCAATTAAAACATAAAACATTAAAAAAATACAATGAAAACAAAAACCTGGCAACAATTCATGCAAACATATCATCTAGTCTCTCAACGTTTGAGGGGAAAACCAGATCTATAAGGTCTTGCGAAGAAGAGTGGAGGCCTGCTGAACTTCAGGGAGCAATATGTTCCATAGTGCAGGGGCTGCCACAGAAAAGGCATGCTTCTGAGGTCCCATCAGATGAGAATATTTAGGGGAATGGACTAAGAGCATGCCCATTTTATTTGACCTGGTATCATTGGTAGACATCTTTAGGAAAATGCAGTCTTGCAGATAGTAAGGCCCTGTGCCATACAGGTGAAACTCAAAAAATTAAAATATCATGCAAAAGTTCATTTATTTCAGTAATGCAACTTAAAAGGTGAAACTAATATATGAGATTGACTCAGCACATGCAAAGCAAGATAGTTCAAGCCATGATTTGTCATAATTGTGATGATTATGGCTTACAGCTCATGAAAACCCCAAATCCACAATCTCAGAAAATTAGAATATTGTGAAAAGGTGCAATATTCTAGGCTCAAAGTGTCCCACTCTAATCAGCTAATTAAGCCATAACACCTGCAAAGGGTTCCGGAGCCTTTAAATGGTCTCTCAGTCTGGATCAGTAGGAATCACAATCATGGGAAAGACTGCTGACCTGACAGTTGTGCAGAAAACCATCATTGACACCCTCCATAAGGAGGGAAAGCCTCAAAAGGTAATTGCAAAAGAAGTTGGATGTTCCCAAAGTGCTGTATCAAAGCACATTAATAGAAAGTTATGTGGAAGGGAAAAGTATGGAAGAAAAAGGTGCACAAGCAGCAGGGATGACTGCAGCCTGGAGAGGATTGTCAGGAAAAGGCCATTCAAAAGTGTTGGGGACTTTCACAAGGAGTGGACTGAGGCTGGAGTCAGTGCATCAAGAGCTACCACACACAGACAGATTCTGGGCATTCAAATATCGTATTCCTTGTCAAGCTGCTCCTGAACAACATACAACGTCAGAAGCATCTTACCTGGGCTAAAGAAAAACAGATCTGGTCTGTTGCTCAGTTGCCCAAAGTCCTCTTTACTGATGAGAACAACTTTTGCATCTCATTTGGAAACCAAGGACCCAGAATATGGATGCTTGAAGTCCAGTGTGAAGTTTCCACAGTCTGTATTGATTTGGGGAGCCATGTCATCTGCTGGTGTTGGTCCACTGTGCTTGATTAAGTCCAGGGTCAACGCAGCTGTCTACCAGAAGATTTTGGAGCACTTCATGCTTCCTTCTGCTAAAAAGCACCAAAACCTGGTTCAATGACTATGGGATTACTGTGCTTGATTGGCCAGCAAACTCACCTGACCTGAACCCCATAAAGAATCTATGGGGCATTGCCAATGAGAGACATGAGACCAAACAATGCAGAAGAGCTGAAGGCCGCTATCGAAGCATTCTGGTCTTCCATAACACCTCAGCAGTGCCACAGCTGATAGCTTCCATGCCACGCCACATTGAGGCAGTAATTGCTGCAAAAGGGGCCCAAACCAAGTACTGAGTACATATGCATGCTTATACTTTTCAGAGGTCCAATATTGTTCTACGTACAATGCTTGTTTTATTGATTGCATGTAATATTCTAATTTTCTGAGATTGTGGATTTGGGGTTTTCATGAGCTGTAAGCCGCAATCATCACAATTATGGCAAATCACGGCTTGAACTATCTTGCTTTGCATGTAATGAGTCTATCTCATATATTAGTTTCACCTTTTAAGTTGCATTACTGAAATAAATATTCTAATTTTTTGAGTTTCACCTGTATAAGGCTTCAAATTTGGTGACCAACACCTTGAATTGCACTAGGAAACAAACTGAAAACTAACACAGCTTGTGCAATAGAAATGTTACATACACAAGCCTAGATGCCCCTATTACTATATACGCTGCTGTGTCCCACGTACAGCCCATTGCAGTACACCAAATGGGAGTTCACCAAGGACTTTGAGAAAGGCCCCCCAGATCAGGAATGTGTGCAATTGGTGCACCAAACAAATCTGTGCAAAGAACTCCCTAACCACAGCTGCCACTGCTCCTCAAGCAGGAGCAGTGAAGCCAAGAAGACCTTCAAATTGCATACCAGCTGAGTCCGGGGAAGTGCCTCCCCACTCCCTGCCCAGATATATACCAACAACCCTGCAACTAAACTTGGATTCTTTGGGTGAGAAATGTTAAGATTTTTATTGGCAGAAATATTCGGCCCAGCCTTCATCTATTTTATCTAGCTAGGTCACCACTTGACATAAACACTGTCTGATCAGCATAGCAAGATCACTTGCTCAAATCTAGTATTTTTGGTTCAAGAGCTAAAGAATAAACTTTCCCATTAAATTTGTCATGTTTCAATTTTTTGACATAGATATTAAAAACAGATTGGATCATGAAAGACATAAGTAGACAGCAAACAAATTATCATAGTTCAGTGATAATATAGAACTGTCGTTTCAGATGTGTATATGATTGCTGTTGATGGAAGTTTCTGCAATTTTCTTTCCTAACTGTTCACTAGCATCCTAGTATATACTTTGATCTTAGCCAAATACTTTGATATTAAACTCTCTTTGAGAGTCTTTCTATTTATTTTGAGATTAAAGATGTATTTTTCTTTAGAAGCCTAGACCATCGGTTTCTAAACAGCCTACCAGTGACTCAAGAGAATCAACTTGAATAGGGGCTACTAAAGGCCTATGTGACCAGATGGGATGGCAGAAGAATAGTAGCTTAGCTCACAGATCTCATGCCATCAGATCCTGTATAAATTTTATATTTCTAGCATTCTAATTTAGAAACTGGCTTGGAGCCCTTGGTAGGTAGCCAGCATAAATACAATTAATTGTCTTCTAATTCTTGCTTATACCAAGAGAGCATCGTATGATGGGCAGTATACATATATCTTTCAATTAATTTTATCAATTGCTTTATATTAGACAATTTGACACATGTTAATTAGAAAACTATTGAACATCCCCTTCTACTTCCTATTTGTGTGTCCAAGGTAATGCTGTATCAAAATCTATCCTCCAGGTTTTCTGAAAGATTTCTTCCTCTGTGGATCAGGCTTCACTTTTATCCAATCCCATGAATAGAGTGTTGCAGAATGACTTTTGAGTTTCATAGTTATTATTTTTAATTCTATTTTTTGTTGCAAATGAGCTTTTTCTTATTTTTTTATAACTTATCCTCCTATTTCCTACAATCTTCTGAAATCCTGTACTTCCTGATCTGAAATCACAGACTCACTACAGATCTTTGGAGAGATATTTTAATTTTAAAAACAATTTATTTTCTACTTAATTGAATAAGAGTGGTTGAAAACAATAACATGAAAACAAGTTATCTATTACAATTTAAAGAAATCTAACAAGAATTTTAATGGAAGGGAAATGGCATATAATTTCCCAAAATGGTATGGACCATCAGGAACGATTGAAACCTACTATCAGCCATTATAATTGTTTGTTAAAGAAAATCTCTCTCTCTCTCTCTCTCTCTCTCTCTCTCTCTCACACACACACACACACACACACACACACAAAACACAAACACAAACACACACATACACACACACACACCCCAGAATATTTAAACTTAAAGTTATCTTTAAGCTAAGAATAAACTTCATGCAGCCAGGATTCTAACTCTGAGCAAAACATGAGCTTTGGATGGTGGCAATTCAAGATAGCTTTTAAACAGGTAGATGTCTCTGATTCACTCTACTTTCAGCCATGGCAGTATCTGGTTGATTTTTTCAGGGTTTGAAAATTAAACAGGAATATCAGTACTTTGGCTTTCCTGATATAAACCCATTCATTTGTAGATTTTAGAAAGAACCGGCATAGTCATACACCACTCAGTATCAAGGATGCAGCTGTAGAGGTGGTCAACGTTATTATGTATCTGGGGATGCAGATAACTAACAATCTGAATTGGTCCCTCAACACATCATCCTTAATGAAATGTGTAAACCAGTGCCTACATTTCTTTTGTCAGATGAGGAGAGCACATCTTTCTCCTTCTCTCCTGGCCACTTTTTACAGGCACAATTGAGAGTATTTTAACAAACTGCATCACTGTTTGGTTTGGTGGTAGCAGTGCCTCAGCTAGAAGGTCCATACAGAGAGTGGTAAGGACAGCCAAGAAGATTATAGGAAGCTTGCTTCCTGTCATTCAGGATACTGCTTATAAGCGCTATATGCTTAGAGCTCAAAGCATTGTTAGAGACCCCATACACCCACTTTATGGTCTGCTTCCCTCTGGGAGGAAGTTTCAAAGTGGACTACCAGATTCTGTAACAGCTTTGTTCCCTATGCCATCCATCTGGTAAACTTGCAAGTTTTGTTTTTCTCGCCATGTACTTGTATACATCCGAACTAGACTGTATTGTTTTTCTGTGTCATATAATATATGTGGGTATGTGGGTATATGCATATTTATTTAATTAATTTATTATTTATTATTTATTTATTTGTCATGTTTATGTAGCGTATTTGTTGTGGTTCACCAGCAGTTGGTGCAGATGGTAGCGGAATTGGACAGTGGGGAAGAACGGAGACCAGTCAGGGAGACTGGAGAGGACTCAGATAAGGGTCCTGCATCCAATGCAGAGATGGGGCCAGGACCATCTGGGAGTGGGCTGCTGCCTTCAGAGACTTCAGAGTCTGGCAGCAGTGAGGCAGAGGACCCAGGGGACCCTGTTCCCAGTGCGCATGTGTGCAGAGCTGCTAGAAAGTGAGAGCAACTGAAACAAAAGGGGTGACTCAGGTGTAAGGCTGGGAGGTGATTGCCCCTCTCATAGATATAAAGGTCAGGCCAAGTTGACGATACCTTTGCAGGAAGCAAAGTAGTTTGATTGGTTCAGAGTCATTCTGGAAGCTCTTTGTACTTCGGTTGGTTGTTGTTGTTTTTTGTACTTTGGTTGGTTTCTTTTCCAGTTCATTTGATACTTCTGTTTTTGGCAGCACTTCACAGAACTGAAAGGTGTGTGCTTATCTTGGGTGACTGTTTGAGATTAATTCCAGCTGGGGATGAAAACAATTCCCAGTGTTGCAATAAAATAAGTCTTGTTTTTAAAAGATGTGTGTGCGTAATTACAATTTGGAAGCCTTGGTCAAAATAGTATATTGGAGGTGGTGACCCTTTGGAACTGTTTGCAACAAAATTTCATTTTAATGTATGCAGATTAGTGTACAATAAAGTTATTCTAACTCTAAGTCGTCAAAGTCTATTCAAAGCCACACAAAAGTTTGAAGATTACTGGTCATGCAACTTTGATTTATATTTATTGGTAGGGAGTTTATACACATTTTCTCAGAGTAACTGCACAAATTGAACCTTAGATTAGCAAATGTGCTTTGGGAAGCATCTAGAACATTTTTTTAGTAATGTTGAAATGATGTGAAGTATACAATAGCATTAGAAAACATGTACCAAATACGGAATGCCATACAAAATTTTAGTCTAGGCTATCATCAAATTAAGCCTAATGGTACAAGCATTTCGAAGAAGGACTATATTGAAAATCTTAATTATCTGTGTAGCTTGATGAGAACAGATGATTATTGAGATATTAGATACCTAGTTTCCAGACAATTATCTTGTTCCTTGGATGATTTACTTGATAATGGAATATTTAAATTCCTTTACTCCTTGACTCTTCTTAACTTCATCAAATCTTCCATTCTTTTGCTGTTACAGTTATATCAATTACAGATAGTCTTGGAAGAAGAAATATTAAATTCAAATTCTTGCAGCAGTTTGTTGCAGGTTCTCCTTTTTATAATGTGCTGTCTTAGACAGCCCTGGGGTCCTTTAATAGCTAAAGTGACTTTGGGTCATATTGGGTCACTGAACAGATGGCAAAAATGAAATTACTATGTTTTTACCTAGCTGTCTAACTTACATTTTTATCAGCTATTGTATATCTAATAACACATTTGAGCATTGAGACACTCGATGTTCCCCTAGATGTCTGTCATATCTTTAAATTATATCCTCAGATTAAAATATACATTTTCTACCTACCTTGTTGGACTCTTGCTTTAATATAGCAGAGGATTAGATTCCAGCAGAACAGAAGCTAATTTGTGGGTTTGACAGAGACTTCAATTCAACACAGTCATAAAATCTTTTTCCAAAACACTAACTATACACATTACTATTGCTATAAATCAGCCAACTTTTACTACTATTTCTCTGGTCTCTTTGTTATTTAGTTCATTAATGACAATGCAGTATTTATTGCCATTTAATTGGTCGCTGTTTTGGAAACAAGATACTATTCTTAATCACTTAGAAGGAAGGCTGAAAAAGTTACACAAATTAGCTTAAATGTCTTCCACTTGAGCATGGGGTTAGACTAGAAGACCTCCAAGATGCTTTGCAATTCTGTTATTCTGTTAATGGGAAGAGTCTTACTAGAGCAGGGCTGCCAAACTCTCGGCCAACAGGCTGGATGCGTCACGCACTGGCCACGCCCACACCCAGTTTGTCGAAGGGTAAAAAGTCCTGATATGTCACGTGATGCCACCATGATGACGTGAGTTGGACACCCCTGTACTGGAGTGATCTAGTCTTTCTCATCCTGATCAGAGATCAAGGCATGAGTACAAATGTATAAGTTCAACCAATGCTGCCTTGTTATTGTAACCCACCTGGACCCCTTACTGAAAAGAATCTCGATAATCCACTTCACCCAAAGTCCTCTGAAGCTGATTGCCTGACATTCTTCTAACAACCTTCCCTTAAAAGGGAAGTTGCAGACAGGATAAAAGTTATCCTACATGGTCAAGTCCAAGGATAACTTTTTGACAAGGGGACAGACCACTGTTTCTTTCAAGGCTGGTAGAACTATCCCCCCCATGAACATTAAATACTACTTGGAGCCAACCACATGTCATTGCCCAGAAGGCTTGACCAACCAGGAGGGGTTTTGAGCCAGGATTCAGTTGCCAGAGCTCCCAAGTGCAAGGACCTTGTCCTCTTACTCATAATCAACCTCAGAATCAAGTAATGAGAGAGTTGAAAACCTCCCCAGATAATCAAGGTAAAACATGCCTTGGTTGCTTCAAAAATCTGTTTCGCTACAGTCTGAACAATGTTGAACAACTTTATCTAAGAAATGCCAAGATCTTTCCACATAGCAGCTTCACAAGGTCTCCTCTAGACTTTACCCTGGAGAAACTTGATAATCTGAAACAGGGCTACCAGCTGGCTCTCTGTAGATATAATAAGAGCAGAGAAGTAAGCTCAATATATGTCCTAATTGACCACAATTTGTGGTCAATTAATTTCAATATCTTTCAACATTGCATTATAGGAATCACTTGTGTTGCTTCATCTCTCAGACGTTCCATCTGAAGTACATTGGGTCCATCAAGTACCTGGGGAGTTTTATGAAATATGTCTCACCTTCCTGCAGTGTTCATGCCTCATCTCTGCTGCCTTTATCTTTTTAATATGGCCAAATGAGTATCAGTTGATCTTATGAGGAAAAACATTGCTCTCCAATAATTTATTAAAATACAAAAAGTAGTACAAGTATCTGCAGTGTTTGGTTGTTGCTTTTTTAAGTCTGAAAAGGTTTTCTTTTGTCATAAACCAAACCAAAGTTTTCTCACATGGTTTCTTCAACATGTATTTTAAGTCTCACCTATTGCTAAGAATTGTTAACCATGGTCATACTGGCAGGGAATTCTGAGAGTTGAGATCTACACATCTCAAGGTTGGAAAAGGTTGGTTAAAACTTAGAAATACAATTTCAGGTATACAAAGTTACCTTCATGATACATTTAAGTCACTTATGCCAGTTTTTTTTAATTAAATTGCAGGCATATGAAATGTCATGCTTATGCTAATGATGAGAGCTTACATTTTATTTATCACATTTATATGCCAGTCATATAGCAACTGGAGTTACACCATCAGCCAAAATGAAATAAAATGGTTTTGCAATTTCTCCAATCACACCAATAGTAGGGCAATGAGATGTGGCCTGCAAATCTCTAAATATCCATTAGATGGCAGCACAGAGTTAGTATTTACATATCTCCACAAAGTGATAACTCCAGTCTTTGAAAAGATTTCCCTTGAAATGCTGTTCTCTTCAGACTATCTACTTTTTATGTGGCATCTTGAAACAGTTTCAGCTTTTGATATTGGCCAGCAATCCGGCCATTTCTCTCATATAACTTATTTAGAGACTTCGGATATTCAAATGAAAAATAGATTAAAAATGAAGCAGTAAGTGAAGAAAACTCTTTTAAAACCTTGGAAAATGAACAAAGAACTATTTCCTCTAAGTGGAGGTTATAATACAAACAACAAATTCTGCCCTCAGTTGTAAAGTTGTTGGCTATTAATCATCTGAAAATGAAATTCTTTTATTTGGATAAAATACTTTTATTTGGATGAGAAATCCAGGAATTTTATGTAGCCTTTTGATGAAATTGATTTTTTTAAAATAACATTTCCTCATTAGTACAGAGCATTTGAATTAAAATTAAAAGTTTAGCCCCTGGAAGTCAATACTTCCGCAGGGCTCAGTCCTCTTGCCCCTCCTGTTCAACATCTATATGAAGCTGCTGGGTGAGATCATCCGTGGCTTCGGGGTGAGGTATCATCAGTACGCTGATGATACTCAACTTTTCATCTCCACCCCGACCCATATCAGTGATGCCCTCCCCGTGATGTCCCATTGCCTGGATGTGGTGCGGATCTGGATGGGGAGGAACAGGCTTCGACTCAACCCAGCCAAGACTGAGTGGCTGTACATACCGGCATCTTGGATTACTCAGGAGATACCACCATTGTCATGGGGGGAAAGGTGTTGCCCCCTGTGAATAGGGCCCATAACCTGGGCATCCTCCTGGATACACAGCTCAGTTTGGAGGAGCAGGTGGGGGCTGTGTCCAGGGGGGCATTTGCCCAGGTGTGTCTGGTTTGCCAGTTGTGCCCTTACCTGAGCTGAGATGCTCTGCGGACAGTCACTCATGCACTCGTCACTTCCTGAATCAACTACTGCAATGCTCTCTACATGGGACTACCCTTGCAGACCACCCGGAGGTTGCAGCTGGTGCAGAATGCGGCCACGTGGGTTGTGATGGGAGTGTCCCAATACTCCCATGTTACACCCCTCCTGCGCGACCTGCATTGGTTGCCGGTTGCCTTCCGGGTGAGACTCAAGGTCTTAGTAACAACGTATAAAGTCCTACATGGCTTGGGTCCGGGGTACTTGCGGGAACATCTCCTGCCGGCATCACACTCCAATCGCCCTGTATGCTCCCACAGACAGGGCCTCCTTGGGATACCGTTGGCTAGACATTGTCAGCTGGCAGTGCCCAGGGGTAGGGCCTTGTCTGTGTGGGCACCCACCCTCTGGAATCAACTCCCCGTGGACCTTCGTTTGGCTCCGGATCTCCACTCCTTCTGCCACAACTTAAAGACTTGGCTATTTCAGCAGGCCAGCCTGGACTGAACCAAGAAGGGGGGGGAGGTTCTGTCTTTTAAAATTTTTAATAGTTTTAATAGTTTTAATCATTTGTTTTAAATTGGGCTTGTATTGTTTAATCCTGTTTTAATTAATTTATTGTATTGTATTTTTTTATTCTGTGAGACGCCCTGAGTCCTTAGGGAGAGAGGGCGGCATACAAAATAAATAAATAAATAAATAAATAAATAAATAAATAAATAAATAAATAAATAAAGACTTGACAATGACAAGACAGTAAAGCATTCACCGGGCATGATATTCTAGGGAGATATTCCAAATTTGAGAGGCTAACTATAGCTTCAGTGTGGATCAGGGCCTTCAAAGATGAACTTAGTGCAGAATTAGGAATATTTTTCTCTTGAACTATGAGAAAACTTTGTATATAATACCAGCATTTGAATTGGTATAGGCAATGACTTAATGGCAGTGAAGATGAAGACATATCTGTATTAAAGGATCAAAACATCTATTCGATAATTCAGTTGACAAATTTGATATTTGGTGAAGTTTCCAACAGCTTCTTTCCCCCTCACAAAAAATAGTCTTAATTGGATCAATGGGTAAACATTGTGTGTGGAAACACCAAAAAAATAATTAATTGACTACTCAATTTAAATTCAAATGAGTTAAATTCAGTTAAAAGGCAGTCCTTCATGCAGATATTAACTCTACCCATTTATTTATTTATTTATTTATTTATTTATTTATTTATTTGAACTTGTATGCCGCCCCATCTCCGAAGACTGGGCTCACAACTAAAAACACAGAACAATAAATATTTAAAAAAACATTAAACCAAAACAAGCCCAAATATAAAACACGACAATAATATATATTAAAAACCATCCCTCCCCCAGGGAGGGGTCACGGCCCGGGTTGGTCGAATAACCAGGTCTTTAATTCATGGCGGAAGGTGCGGAGATCAGGGGCCAGATGGAGCTCCAGAGGCAGTTGATTCCAGAGGTCAGAGTCGTATTATTAAACTAATTTTGCATACACAGAGAACCAAGAAAAAGTAAAGAGAAAGAATAGCAGAAAAAGAAGTATCTCCCTTATGCAAGGCACACTGTAAGGCTTAGTAGCATGAAATTCACTTTCTAAAACTGATTAGCTATAGTGTCTAGTGATAGTACTAGTGACATCATGAAGACTTTCCAACAAGACTCTGGTTAAAGAATTAACAGGGCACTATACATTCCCTGAATAAAATGAGTAGTTAGTAATTCCAAAACTGCAACTTTTGACTAAGTTACAAGTTGATAAGAAAATCTATTTGTGTTAATCTTTGATTGGGTTAAGTAAGACTGTGGCCTTTTAAGCTTACCCAAAAAAGAACAGACTAATGTTATCTTGTTGACAAGTTAGTGTTTCCTAAAATTAGAGAAAGGAACAAGGGACTTAGCTATCTTTAATTAGATGCTGATTAATAGGAAAAATTTATGAAATGAATGGTGATGGTTACTCTAAGGGAACATGATCATGCAGTGCTCAGAATCCTTAATATTAAAGAAACAAAAGCTATGTTAGGCAACATATTCCTTGTAATCCAAGGAACTGATTTTAAAAAGTAGAAACAATAATTAGAATTTCATGGAAGCAAAGAAAGTAACAGGAAGAAAAATTCATCTACTAAAAGCACTATATCAAAAAAATCCCAATGAGTGGAACCTAACAGAGGAAACATATGTGGCTGCAGAAGAAGTTAAATGACAACTGACTACCAAAGTAACAAAGTACTAAAATAATAGAAGTAGGAGGGACTTAAGGAAATGTTCAGTCAGGAATTGCAACACGCAAGTACATTAATATGATGGAAGAACAAAGGAAGAAAAATATTTAAAGTATTTGAAATTCTTACTGACCACAACAAGATACTAATAGGTGATGCCCCACCCTCAAAAAGGAGAAATTCATGAATTTTTATTTTGATTTATTCTTTTCTCAGAAAAGGGCTAGTGTCCCATCAAACAAGCATGATGAGTGGACAAAACTGTAGCTTGAGGCTGAGAGAGATGTGATGAAAGAACTCTTTAAACATTATCGGTGATTCACTTCGGATCCAAATGAATTTCATTATGTAGTGCTGAAATGCTGAAAATGTTGACAGATCCTCAGATCCTGATTAGTAAACTGATTATTTGGGCTACAATGCCACCTCTACTAGGGAGATCTAGAACGAGCAATGAAGCCGTCAGTGAATGTTGAACGTATTTATCACTCTAGGGAGGCACATCAAGTAGGGGCCATGTAGCTTTCATCCTAGATCTTGCAGTCTTCAATATTTTGATTAGTGACTTGAAGGAGGGAGGTGGAACAGGAAAGTTTATTAAATTTGTAGATGACACAAAATGGGTAGAATTGCCCACAATTAAGGAATATGATACATCAGAAAATTATAAGAAAATAGCAAAATAAAATACAGAACAGGTAAATATTTATTTATAAAAGGAATCAAAACTCACTGGTGATTCACAGCTGACCCATCACAAGACCCTCACTTGACACACCCACACTAAAACCCTTATAAACAGAAGAACACTAACATCCCCTAAATTCTGCTGAATATGTTTCCTAGCCTGGTAATGAAACATTCAGAAACCAACCCACAAGCTTGGAAAACGAACCTTCACCCTCAATCAAATATCCAAGAAAGATGCATTGTACCTTGCTAGATATGTAAATGTGAAAAGGTACTGTAGTTGGAGCAGATCATAAATGAAATTTATATAATTGCTGTAAAAAAGGCAAATGTAAGTTTAGGTTGTGTTAGTACAATCCATTATATTTTCCAGAATACAGGAAATACAGGAAGAAAGATTTCAGTTGTACTTTCTGCTAGTCATACTTGAATATTGTGTCTAATTCTGGTCACCCCACTTTAAAAAGCACTCAGATCAAATCAGAACTGTTTCAATGAAATAATGGGAATATAAGTAATGATTAACTAAGGAGGGTAGGAAAACACTCTTGATGTATTTGGAGTATTTTCATACACACAAGACTATGGCCTATTTTTCTTTTCACAAGAATGTGGAAATGTAATAATGGGTTTAAATAGCAAGAAGGCACATTTTATTTAAACATCAAGGGAAGGGTATTATAAAAGCATTTTGACAGTGGAACCAATTCTTTAGAAAGATAATAAACTCACTCTTTCCCCAGACTTCATTTTTTTTCTTCCCTGGTCACTTACAACATCTAGCATCAGCCAGTTATTACTGGAAGATATAAAGCCTCTTCTTGTTACTATGTAGACTCAATAATAATTGGATAACTCTAGAAGAAGCCATAAAAACCAGTGTGGAAATGAGCATATTCAAGAAGAAACTGGGTCGCCTGAGCTTTATAGTGGCTTAAACTGGATTCCTGCATTGAATAGGAGATTTGATTCAGAGACCTAAATGGGCTCTTCCAGCTAAACCTTTCATTCTTACGTTCCTCTATAAGCTTAGTAAGAGAATTGTCCCTCTCTGGAAGACCATTAGATTCACAAAAATTACAGTTCTGAAAGGGATGCTGCAGCATGCAAAGAAACATTCCCTCTTTCAACTCAGCGCTTCAAAAGGCACTTGCTTTATTTGACTTTAAGAATTTCTCTTTAGTGATATCAAAATTCTTTCTCACTTTCTGAAATGCATTATTGGTGGCTGTTAACTTAGCTACCAAGATAAAAAGTTGTTTTATCTTAGAATTTTAATTGCACCAAAAAGTTAGAATCTTTTAGAAGCTTTTAAAAATTGCTTGCATCAGTTGAATAGTTTCCTCTCAAAAAGAAAACCCACTGTGGCCCTCCCAAACTGGGAGTTATATCACTGTGCAGCTTCCTTAGTATGACTGAAAGAATGGGTGAATCTATCTAATAAAAGAATACTAGTTTTAGAAGGCCATGATTTACAGAGAGGGTGGCATGTTTTTCTATGGGATATGGTGAAAACCAAACAAAAATATTTTCATAGACATTTAATTAGAGATTCTTTATTGGCCAATTGGAATAAAATAAAGAAAAAACATTATTCAAAGGTCCCGATCTGGATTTCAACAATGGAGGTGATGATTCACCCAAATAATTTGGATATTAATAAAGATGTTGAAGTATAAAGACTTATTGGATATATAAGGGAATTTGAAATTATGGCAAGACCTTCAGGAACAAGGGTTACGAATTGACCAGTGGGCATATCTCCAAGTCCAGAATAGATATAGACAGGATATGAAAGATTTTGGAATCTATAATAAGCCACAACAATTAGATAAAATTCTATTAGGCCCAGACAAAAAAAATGTAACAAAATTTTATAACTATTTATTAGAGATAGAATTAGAGGAAGAAATAGTTAAAGGTAATATGATAGCTTGGAGCAGGAATATAGGCTGTAGTAGTACTTTAACCGAATGGGAGAAGATCTGGAACAGAAATAATAAAATTACAAAATTGGGATCATATAAAGAAAATGCTTACAAAATGTTTTATAGATGGCATCTACCCCCTTCCAGATTAGCAAAGATGTTTCCCAACATGAGCCCTAAATGTTGGAAGTGCAAAAAGAAAGAGGGAACATTCTACCATATGTGGTGGTCTTGCACAGAAACCCTGTCAATGGGTCAAGATTGAAGTCTTAATGTGGGGTTCCTTAGGACTCAGTTGTTTCACTCCTTCTATTTAATATTGACATAAAGTTGCAGAATGAGGTCATTCATTAGCATGAGATGCAGTATGAAGAGCACATTGATGATGTTCAGTTGCATATTTACACCTTTCTGGATACATGATGCCATTCAAGCTCTTACCCAGTGCTTCATGGCTATAACGGTATAGTTGGGGAGGAATCAGATATGACTTAACCCTGGTGAGATAGAATGGCTCTGAGTTTTGGAATCTCCTGGATCTGGAGAATTGCTATTAACAGACAAAATCTGGATGCAATCATTCGTTCAACTGTCATTATATCTAATACTAGCATAATCTATCCCATATGTTACCATTTTACTAAGAAGCATTATGCCATTTCTTCCTCTTAAATTGATTAAGAATTAAGGAACATTATGTCGTCCTTCCTCTTAGATAGACTAAGAATTATGATTTGACATTCTGATGTTGCCTATTCAGGGTTGGGACATTTGCAAGGGAGGAGAGGGTCAAGGACATGAAAATAGCAGGTATTGAAGATTGAATCTCAACACCTTTTTACATGTATGTGATGTGATGCAGTTTTTTCAGACTGTATCTGTTTGTAGCTTGCCCTTTTTGCAAAATCTGGAACATCTACACCAAAACTCTTTATATAGGTGATTTCTTAGCCAGCTTCCATAATTAACTGCTAACAACATAACAAGATCTTGCTATAATGTAACCAATTTTGAAATCTTAAATTTCACATTATTCTCATGATACAATCTTCTTTTCACAAGGTTTTTGTGGAGATTACTGACAGGGAAAACAGCTGGCTCTTGTAGAAGCAGATAATTGATCAGTGATTAGCTATGTATGAGAGCCAAGATCATAAAACGTGCCTCAGAGCAAGAGTAGAGAAGTCAAACCTTCTGGTGTTAGAAACAGAAACTCCTAGGGTTCTTCCAGTTGATCATGCTGGGTTGCTGGGAATTGTAATGGTTCAACAACAACATCTGGAGGACCACAGATTTTTTGCCCTTCTTATGGAGGCTTAGAGGAAATTATGCTAATTATACCACTAAGGAAAGAGCTGTAAAAGGAATATTGTAATATGATTTTTTAAAGATGTGTATTAATACAAAAATGGGATAGTTTAAGCTTATATGTGGACATTTGCAAAAATATGGACAGGAGTAGTATTATCCGTGGCAATATTTAACTGAAAGGACCTGGAATATTCCTACTCTGTATGAATTTGATGATGGTAGTGATATTACCCATTAAGTCATGTCTGACCTTGGTGATTCTATGGGCCAGGTATCTCTGTGACTTCCAAATTTACAATATGTCTTTGAGTTGCTCTGGTGTCAGTTTTGATGGTGTCCAGCTACCTTGGCTGCCTGGTTTCCTTTTACTGCTAACTCTTGCAAGCATAATTGCTTTTTCCAATGAATTCTCCCACATGACATGGCCAAAATAAGTGAGACAAAATTTTGTGATTTTTGCCCTGTCTGACCTTATTGCAAACAATTCCAGATATTCTTATCATGTTCAACCATGTTTGCTTTTCATCTCCCGCCAACACCACGCCATACAACTCTTTTGTCACTTTCTCTTGTGGAGTTCCTCAGAGAACCAATATGTAACCTGCCATTGGCACACAGGAGGGTACACATAGCAGGAAAATCCAATCCCTCTGAAACACAGCATGATCCATACATTGCCTGAGGTGAACTGAACTACCCTGTCATATATGAATCCAACTCTTATACTTGGTTCATGGTTTACAGTGGAGTAGGTAACATTTTTCCTTAAATTTTTACTTTTCTGATGGCTTTCAAGGACTGGTTAATGCATGTTGAAAATGCTTGGGTTATGCTTCTCTGTTTGGTTTATGATTTAACAAAACATGGCTTAGCACAATACAGGTAGTTCTCAATTTACAATCACAATTGGGACTAGCATTTCCATTGCTAAGAGAGGGGGTCTGTTATTGAGGTAATTTTATACCTTTCTTGCCACAGTTATTGAGCAAATCATTCAATTGTTATCATTCTATTGTTAAGTGAATCATGTGGTCTTTAAGTGAATCCGGCTTCCTCATTGACTTTGTCAGAAAATGGCTGAGAAGGTTGCAAATGATGATCACATGACCCCAGGATGCTGCAACCATAATAAATACATGTCAGTTGCCAAGCACCCAATTTTAGATTACATGCTGAAATGGCTGTTTAGTGCAAGGACTGGTTGGAAGTCATTTTCTTTTGTAGCATTATAATTTTGAATGCTCACTAAATGACTGGTTGTAAGTCAAGGACTACCTGTATATAAATCCATGCTACATTTTTTTTTCCATTTATATCAGGGCTATCAAACTCCCAGCCTGTGGGCCAGATGCATCATGCCCACTTCTGGTTTAGTGAAGGGGGAAAAAGTCCCAATCTGTCACATGATGCTGCCGTGATGACATGAGCTTGACACCCCTGATTTATATGGTTGGAGGGGTGGGAAGAATAGCCAAGATTTCAGGTGTCTCATTTAGTTAAAGATAAATATATGTAAGGATTCTTTGGAATACGAAGTATTCTATGATCACCATGAGTTCAACATAAAATGTACTGCTATATAAATATTTTTAAAAATAAATAGTAGTCATCCCAATTGCTCCAGCTACACTTTTGACTCTTCTACTGGGTTTTCTGGAGACTCTGACATTAGAAACAACTTGTCTTTTTTGGAGGGGGGGAAATGGCTTCCATAATCAACTTAACAGATTTCCTTTGTATTACAGAAAGTAGACAGTTCTGAAACAATAAACCCCCAAAATTGTTTACTGTTATTCTAAAACAGCAAATACAAAATTTCATCCCACACTTCATTAAAATCATTATGATTCTGTATAATATTATTCTAACTGATACTTCTATTACCATATAAGATTTATTTTCTAAGTTTGGTGAAAGATTTTAATATAAAAATTTAATAGATGTATATCTTTATTTCAACCATTTTGTATCCATCTGCTGATTTTTTTTTTCCACAATTGATTTTGTTTGTCCCCTTCAGGATGACAGTAGAAAGTTAAGATGTAAATTCAATACATTCCTATATACATTTACTGAAGAGTGAATACTACTATCCTGGACTCAATAAAGCTTAATTCTGAGTAAGTAAAGAAAAATACAAGTAAAAAAACCATTTTCATCCATAGATTATATATGAATAGTGATCTTTGTTCATCCAGGTACTTTATTCTCACTCTTTGCTGCCTCCTAAATTTGTAACTACAGGTGAAACTCAAAAAATTAGAATATCGTGCAAAAGTTCATTTATTTCAGTAATGCAACTTAAAAGGTGAAACTAATATATGAGATAGACTCAGCACATGCAAAGCAAGATAGTTCAAGCCATGATTTGTCATAAATGTGATGATTATGGCTTACAGCTCATGAAAACCCCAAATCCACAATCTCAGAAAATTAGAATATTGTGAAAAGGTGCAATATTCTAGGCTCAAAGTGTCCCACTCTAATCAGCTAATTAAGCCATAACAACTGCAAAGGGTTCCGGAGCCTTTAAATGGTCTCTCAGTCTGGTTCAGTAGGAATCACAATCATGGGAAAGACTGCTGACCTGACAGTTGTGCAGAAAACCATCATTGACACCCTCCATAAGGAGGGAAAGCCTCAAAAGGTAATTGCAAAAGAAGTTGGATGTTCCCAAAGTGCTGTATCAAAGCACATTAATAGAAAGTTATGTGGAAGGGAAAAGTATGGAAGAAAAAGGTGCACAAGCAGCAGGGATGACTGCAGCCTGGAGAGGATTGTCAGGAAAAGGCCATTCAAAAGTGTTGGGGACTTTCACAAGGAGTGGACTGAGGCTGGAGTCAGTGCATCAAGAGCTACCACACACAGACAGATTCTGGGCATTCAAATGTCGTATTCCTCGTCAAGCTGCTCCTGAACAACATACAACGTCAGAAGCATCTTACCTGGGCTAAAGAAAAACAGACCTGGTCTGTTGCTCAGTTGTCCAAAGTCCTCTTTACTGATGAAAACAACTTTTGCATGTCATTTGGAAACCAAGGACCCAGAGTATGGAGGAAGAATGGATGCTTGAAGTCCAGTGTGAAGTTTCCACAGTCTGTGTTGATTTGGGGAGCCATGTCATCTGCTGGTGTTGGTCCACTGTGCTTGATTAAGTCCAGGGTCAATGCAGCTGTCTACCAGGAGATTTTGGAGCACTTCATGCTTCCTTCTGCAGACAAGCTTTATGGGGATGCTGACTTCATTTTCCAGCAGGACTTGGCACCTGCCCACACTGCTAAAAGCACCAAAACCTGGTTCAATGACCATGGGATTACTGTGCTTGATTGGCCAGCAAACTCACCTGACCTGAACCCCATAAAGAATCTATGGGGCATTGCCAATGAGAGACATGAGACCAAACAATTCAGAAGAGCTGAAGGCCGCTATTGAAGCATCTTGGTCTTCCATAACACCTCAGCAGTGCCACAGGCTGATAGCTTCCATGCCATGCCGCATTGAGGCAGTAATGGCTGCAAAAGGGGCCCAAACCAAGTACTGAGCACATATGCATGCTTATACTTTTCAGAGGTCCGATATTGTTCTGTGTACAATCCTTGTTTTATTGATTGCATGTAATATTCTAATTTTCTGAGATTGTGGATTTGGGGTTTTCATGAACTGTAAGCCATAATCATCACAATTATGGCAAATCACAGCTTGAACTATCTTGCTTTGTATGTAATGAGTCTATCTCATATATTAGTTTCACCTTTTAAGTTGCATTACTGAAATAAATGACTTTTGCACGATATTCTAATTTTTTGAGTTTCACCTGTATATTGCAGGACATCCCACTGATAAATCAGCTTTTCCTTCTAAATCTTAGGCCTCACCTTTTCAAAGCCTTTTGTAAATTCAACCTCTGTCAACTCAATGTCTTTCTGGTGTGTTGCTCTCTGACTATGGTACTTGGGAACTATAAAAATGGCATATAATACATATGGATGTAGCAGGCTGCATTACTGCTGTTGAACACAGAGAACATTACTATTTATTTATTTATCAAAATTAAAAATTGCATACCATCAAGAGGGACACTCTTGATGGTATGCAAATAAAACCATCAATTGCAAATAGGAAGGGTTCAACATGATCTTAAGCCTTTGCAAAATATTTTAATGTTTAAATATTATAATATTAATATTAAACATATACTGAATATAAAAATTTAAAATAGATATAAGATAATAAAATTCAACATCAAAAGTTAATTAAAAGGTGGGGAGGTCCTTTAGGGCTCTAACCAGCCCCATGGTTGCCCCATGTGAGCCCTAAGCAAGATGATAAGAATATAATAAAAGCTGTAATTATCCAGCACACTGAAAAATTGGGACTAAAGTTAAATATATCACATTTTCCATGCATTCTTCCACTGTGGTGATTGATATGTCTTCCCATTTTTGCACATATATGAATGTTGCACTGTCAACCTATATAACAAAGTTTCCAATTTTCTTTTAAGTTCTTTATTCAACAGCCATAAAGGACAATGTCTGGTTTCAATTTTATATTTACGTTATAAATCTTTTGAATTAAGACAAACCTTACCAATTTAGAAATATCTTTTTGCCATTATTTAAATAGAAAACTGTCAAATGAATTAAAACATGTATCAGTTTATGCACAGATTGTTATTATTCATTTAGTTGAGATATTAGCTTTAAGATGTTACATCTTCAAACTGCAATACATATTACCAGATACGGAAAATTTAAAAATAACAGATGATGTCTGTCTATCTATCTATCTATCTATCTATCTATCTATCTATCTATCTATCTATCCATCATCTATCCATTCATCCATCCATCCAGCTATCCAGCTATCTAGCTATCTGACTATCTAGCTATCTAGCTCCATCATCTATCTTTTACTTTCAAAAAATATGTTATAATAATTGCCATCATTCTTCACTATACTCAGCAGGTTAATGTTGGTTTTTTTGTAGCTGTAGAAAACTTGTTTGACACTGCCTTCTTCTGACATGTTTTTCAACTTTCCAGTCTAGACTATATCCCTGGTATTCTCTCGTGATCTCCCAACTAAATAGTAGTCCACCTGAACCCTGATTGTTTTCTGTAAAATTAAATCAGCTGCTCCCACCAGCTAAAGTATTTGGGGAGTTTAGACAATGGAAATGTTCTCTTTATACATCCAAAGCAGGTAAAGTTGATTCCCTATTGAATAGCTGCCCTTGAGCAAGATTTGGAAACATAAAATTATTGTTTTTAGAATATTATACTTGTACAGGAGGTACATAAGTATTTGTATTGTGAACTAGGGCACCCACAAGCTTTTTGAAGATTTCATAAATTGGTAACATGAACTAAAATGCATCATAAGTTGGAGGTTAAGTGCTTAAACAGCAAGAAAAACAAGGAATAAAGTTGTAGTGAAGCATAAGAATGATTTCCTAATATAGTAACAAACTGATCAGATTTGTACTTTTCTGACTCATATACAAGTCAGAACACAATTATCTTTTAGATTTCACACTTTTTCAAGTATGTACTGCACTTGTCAGGTCAAAAAACTACTTAATATTTACATTCTATGATAAAATATAGATATAGTATTTTCTTTGAAAAAAAAGCATTTACAGTATTTAAATATGCAGATTTATATGAATTTTTGTAAGCATTTGTTTTTTAAAATGCAAATTAATAAAGGGAGACAGAGGAAACAATTATGCAAACAAGCTTATGAGAAACTGCCATGGGCCAGAAACAGATTGTTCTATGTTCCCCTAGTGAATCAAAGCCACTGGACTAGAAGGCTAATTCAAGAAACAGTTAAAGGGGACTCACTAATGGAAATGCAGTTAGCACAGCTAGATAGTTCAAGATTTGTATTAGACTTGCTCTTTGTTTTACATCAGAATGTTGAATCCATAGCTGCTTCATATCTTTAGACTTAGAAAGTTTCTTCAGCATCTCATACCAAAAGAACCATGCAGCTGACCAAAAAATAGAAATAAAAATGTATTTTTGTCTGTCTGTTTGTCTTTCCATCCATCCAAATTATATTACCTCCATTTCCTGAAGAAAACTCTGGGTGATAAACAAAAAACAAAAAAGAAAAGTAGGCAAAAACAAATCTTTTTTTTTATTTAAACCAACCAATCTTATGCACTCATCCAGAACATCCATCACTAAGTTTTCAGCCTCAATGCCTGGGGAAAGAGCCATGTTTTCACAGTCTTCCAAAAGACCAATAGAGATGGGGTTGCATCAAGGCATGCATCAAGACCCCGAAGGAAAACTTGTGGCCCACCAGGCAACACTGTTTAACTGAGGGTACCAGACCATTCTTAAATCTGATGGGGCAGGCAGAATGCACTGGAGAGAGATAGTCCAGCAAGTAACCTGATCTCACATTACGTTGGATTTTAAAAGTGACAACCAGCATCTGTCAACCCTGAAGCTGGCCTGGATGAAGCCATCTTGAAGCTTCAGTGTTGCCACGCTGGAGCTGAGGGATAGGGAGGTGGGATTAGAGATAGCTGGGGTTGTGTAGTTGAAATAAAATTCTTTCTCTTGGGAATGAAGGACGTTCTCACACCTGGTCAGAGGAAGGAGGAGTGATGTTACCAGACCATCAGACCATCATTGATTGGACCATGTGATTGATTGATTGGTGTTGAGAGAAAAAACTTTTACTTTTAATTAGGTGAAGAACTGCAGGACTTTTCAGAGTCAATTTTCAACAGATATGTGCCAATATGGTATTTCCAATAAAGCTATTCTTTGAGGAATCTAATTGCCTTGGAGTGTTGCTTAAAATGGATTTATTACCTGGAAACCTGACAGCATCTTGAATTGCACTGAGAAGCCTATTGGGAGCCAATGTGTCTCATGTAGCAGTGGCATTTCATGAGCATAAAATTGAGTGCCCCAAACTGCATATGCCACTGTATTCTGGACGAGCTGCAGCTTCCAATTGCTCTTTAATGGCAACCCCATATACAGTCCATTGCAACAGTGCAATCAAGAAATGCATAGTGCAAAATGGTCAAAAGATGCAAGTTACAGACAAGAGGGGAATTATCACAAACCCCATTAAATCCAGCCAGTGATGATTGAGAACCCTATTGCCCCAAGTAGAAAGTAATGTAACTGAGAATGAAAATATGTCCAATATAAAGGAGTCAACCTCTCCTCCCATCCAAAGCACATTTCTTTAAGCCTAACTGGGAGATGTGAACTTAAGAGGGATACTGTTTTTAGTTTCTTAAGAAAAGTTGTAATTACACAGCACAGTGAAAAAACGGGAATAAAATGAAATATAAAGATCAAATCAATGACAACAGATAGAACAACCAATTTAAAATTGGCATGAGGATAGTGATATTAAAGTAGATATTAAAAGGAACAAGCAATCAAGAAATATGCTGCAGGCTGCCACTTGCTACAGCAGCCATGAAGGCCTTGAAAATAATATCCAAATGGCATTATGCCTATAATTTACAAATATCAGAATCGTGGAAGTCTTAGTATTCCATCTTACACTCCATGGAAGTGAAAGTTGGATTTTAAAGAAGCAGGATAAGAAGATTATTGGTGCCTCTGAACTTTGACATAGGAGAAGACTCCTGAGAATTCCATGGTCAGCCAAGAAAATAAACCAAGAGATCCTTGAATAAATCAACCCAGGGTTCTCATTCGAGACACAAATGACCAGTCTCAAGTCATCATCCTTTGGATACATTAGGAAAAGAATTAACACTCTGGAGAAGACTGTATGCTACAAAAGGTGGAAGGAAGGGGAAGAGGACAACCAGCAGCAAGATAAATGGACTCAGTTACAGTGAAAATGTAACCTGGTTTTTCAGATGAAAGATCTGAAAGACCAGGTTAAGGCTAGATGATCATGGAGAAAATCTATATGGTCAATAGGAGTCAAAAGGAACTTGATGTCATATAATCAAAACTATATCTTATCAACTGATCTCCTGGGGGAGAGGGTGGGTTTTAAATTTGATTTTAATTTGGTTTTATAGTTGTATTTTGGCTTGTTTAGTTTAATTTCTTTTTAAATAATTTATTGTTCTGTGTTTTTATCTGTGAGCCGCCCCAAGTCCTTTTTGGAGAGTGGCGGCATACAAGTCAAAATAATAATAAATAAATAAACTTGTGTCCCTAAATCCCTCCTTGAAAGCATCCTAATTTCAGTATCAATCTGGGAGAATCTTGACACATTATTATACCCATTGTTGTTATATATTATTTTTCTACAGTTATTGTCTCTAATATAACATGCTGTACTGATACAAGCAGGACTGTTCTGAATTATGAATCCTCAAATTCAGAAAGTTGCAGATGTTTAATCTGGTTCAGGAAATGTTAATTGTGCTAAATTCACATTCAAATACAATCTGAAGTATTTTTTTCTCAATCTTTTAAAGGTCAGCCTTTAAGGAGGGGAGGGAGGAAAATTCCAAATAAAAATCAAAACATAGCTGGACAAATTTCAGACAGAGGCATTCCTCTCTTTTCATGGAGCCAGGGCTTAATGATATATATTATCATCTGCACATCTGCCAACCTGAGATCAAGGCCTGTGGCAATCCATTATTGAAGATCTTGGGCTAACCCTGGGGAATCAGAAGAAGAATGGGACCTAGATTTCCTCAGTGCCCAGCAACAGCTCAGTTGCTGCCTCTCATTGGATCTCCTTTTGCACATCAATACAAGAATTTTATCTATTGTTTCCAGATTCCCCGTCAGTTTTTCTTGCCTCCTCCCAATCAGGATTCTCTAAGCTATGTGCTGAGAGCTCAAAGCATTGTTAGAGACTTCTTGGTCTGTTTCTGTTGCTCCCCACTGGGAGGAGGTTTGAAGTATTTCTAAGAGGACTACCAGATTCTGTAACAGCTTTGTTCTATCCATCTGGTAAACTCTCAAGATTCATTTTTCTCACCATGTACTGTACATGTATACATCCAAACTAGACTGTGTTGTTTCTCTGTGTCATATAATATGTGTGGGTATATGCATGTGTGTGTCTGTGTGTGTACACATACACACACACACACATTTCATTTTAATGTATGCTGATTAATGTACATTCAAAGTGACATTAATGTTATTCTAAGTATAAGAGAGCTTTGTGTTTCATTCATAGTCTACCTAGAGATATGCCAGGAGACTGGGTTTGGTCCAGCTCTAATTCACCTCTTTCTCCAGCCTCTTTCACCCCTCCAGCCTCAATTCTCTCACCTTCCTTGGAGTCCTGAATCTCCTGCTGTATTGTCTTTTTTTCTCCAGGAAGCTGTGATTCCATGACTTTATCTTCCTCTCACATGGAAGACTGTTCACCAAAGCCAAAAAGTACTCCTGCTCTCCCTTTCTCTAAGGTGGTCTCTGAGCAGGCAGAATCAGAAGTTACCTCTTTTTTTTCTGATCTTAGTCATATCAATCCCCTGCATGACATGGCTCTCTGACTCTCAACAAGGGCATTGTATCTCTTAAAATATGGCAGTTTATCAGCCATTTCCTCCATCATCATTCCTTTTACTTCCAACCTTGTCCCCCATCCAACCATCTGTAATCCATCTTCTCTGTCACCATCCAATTTGTGTTTATCTCTCATCTTTCAATTTTCTTCTGCTTCTAACCTCTTCCATTACATCCTGCTACCAGTTCTTTTTCTGTAGATATTCTCTTCACTTTCCCTCAATCTCTGTATTGTACCTCCAACTTCTTCCTTGTTCTGCTTCTACTGTTACTACATCCCACTCTCTCCCAAAGAACCATACCCTAAGTCATTAGTCTCAGCACTCATCATCTTTCCTAAGCCCCTCTCTACACTATAGCATGAAAATTCTCTACTGATCTCTCTCAAAATCGATGACAGTCAGACAACCAAAGTCCATTCACCAGTTAAGATCCAATTTAAATTCATGCAGGTAGGCAAATGACATAAATTTTATTGGAATTATTAGACAAACACTATTATACCTTATATTTATTTAAAAATGTATGTCATTTAAAGAACCAATATTTTATTTGCCAAAGTTATGTTTTCTGGCAAAGTTGATAAGAGAAATTTTAATTCCAGGACAGTAGAACTTGTTTGTTTAGAAGGAAAATTGCTAATGAAAATCTAATTAAATTTCCTGTAGTTGGCAAGTAAGAACTGTGGATTTCATGAGAAATACTATCAGCTCCCCCAATCTTTGTTTCCAAGATCTGTGTGTGTGCGTTCCCGGGCACTGCATTTGTGCATATATTATATACTGTAAGTATATATATAGGGTGTACCAAATGAAAGTCACATAGGCAAAGTCCAGCCCCATAAACATTTCATTATGTAAATTGGATTAAATGTTTGAATTGGTTGACATTTTCTAAACCCTTCCCTATTTACTTAATACATGACCTTTTAACTTTTCTATGTACAATAATATTTTTGCAGAGAATTAATAAAATGTATTGTGATTGCTTATAGGACCTAACCTTTGGTACAGCTTCTCTGTATGTATTTGTTGTAATGCTATTTAAAAAAAGGATGGGTTAATACCACAGCTATTTTTATAGCAGGAAATTTAAGCAGGATGTCTAGCAAAGCCATCCAATAAGCTCAGAATCAGAAAATGGAGGAAAAATGCATCAGATGGATTTCAAGTTCAGTAATTAAGGCTGTAATGCAATACAGAGGTATCTGTGAGTGTATGCTACTGAAGCCGGTGAATTTGTTGCAGAACAAGTACACACAGGAGTCCTTTACAGAAAATGTATTTGTGATAATATCTTAGTCTAAACAATCACCTTGAATTTGGATATGAAATTACTTTAACACTCTCACTGACCCAGATGCTTCTGTCTTTATAGAGACAACTTCAGTGTTATTAATATGCATCCAAAAATCATCAGAAGGGATCAAAGTGAGATGAAATGGGAAAATATCCATAAGAGCGAATGTTGGATTTTATTTCCTGGTTAGCAACCACAACCTTCATTCTCCTGGGTGGCCTAAGTGACTTCTGCAAGAATGTTTGAAAGGTGCAGTTTTTGGTGAGCTCTGAAATTAATTGATGTATTCTACAGCTGCATGTTATATATTATTTGTGAAATATATTGATTGGAACTTAATTACTAATATGATTTTTTTGTACTTTTTATTATTCTGTTTTCAAAATGTATTGAATTTCATTTTATAATGGATGTTTATAAGCTTGACTTTGACAATGAAAGGAATTTAGAAATGCTAATTTTTTTGTACAGACATTTTTGCTGTTGTTTATAAAACACATCAGCATGGAAATGGAGCTGAATGGATTGATGGGTGAGTATGTGAGAAAATTATATGAATATCAGTGGATCATATTACCATTTGTCACTTCCTAATATTGAATGAAACCCCCCAACTTGACATCATCTAGATGTATCAAAACTGCAATGGTTAGGGAGTTACAATAAAACTGAAAATATATGCCTCACTCTGGTCTTGAGTGAACAAACAAAATTTAAAAAACAACAACATTTGAAATGGCTTCCAATGATCTGAGAAGATCTTGGTTCTCCTCTTTCCCACATCATCCCAATTCTAATCTTGCAATTATAGGGGCAAGATAAATATTTTCCCAGGGATGTCTAGTTAGCCTATCTTCTCTTTGAAACACTATTTTCTAGTATATTTTAAAAAATACCTCTAGCAATTATCCTGCTGTGTCTGGGATCCCATTCTTAATTGCCTATAAAATGGAGACCATTTGTCCAATCTGTCTGAAACTTGGCAGGACTGATCCTTTAGAGGAAGAGCAGAATGCCTGAAAAAATTCATGGTATTTAAATAAGGAAAAACAGAGTCACCAGCAGGAAAATGGGGCTTCAGTAAAAGTAATGGGGAGTTTATAGCATGTCATCCATTTCTAATTGCATATCAAAATGGGCCATCAATCTCTCTGAAATGTGTCACTGGGGAAACAATACAATGAATGTAAATTTCTTGCCATTTAGATAGAATTCCAGATTCCAAAGAAAAGCAGTGAAATGAAATAAAATAAACATTGTAATATATTCTTCTTTTTGACAGAGTTGATGGTGCCAGAGTCCCTAATACTCTATACCCATATACCTCACCACTCATTTGATAAGGTCCATTGTAGATCAACCTCACGAAGTATGAGGCTGGAGCTGGCAGACTGGAAGATGAGGAACTTGGTATCAGAGAGAACCGTTTCATAAACTAGGCTAAGAGTAAAAAAACAGGCTGCCAGCAGTCCCTTACAGCAAAAAGGCAAGGAAAAAAACCTGGCACCATCAGATTTTTAGCCATTCTAATAGCTGATAGTGATCATAATACAGTCCCTTGTATCTGCAATAACATACTTTGTCTACTCAAGCTGAATTTTAGCTTCCCATAATGAGGGCAAGTTCTTATTATAGTAGCCTTGGGGCAGTCTCTGACACCTATTGGGAATTTTCACCAAGAGTAAAAATCAAGGGCAAACAAACAAACAAAACCAAAAGAGCTCAGAAGGAATATCCCCATTTGGACAGGAAGTACAGGAGTCTCAATAAAGTGTTCAAATATTTTTTTGTATTTTTAGATCTCAGCAGGTACTTTGATTATTAGCATTCATGGCCTAAATCTACTGAATTATTATGAAACAGCATTCATTAGTGATATGTTTTCCTTGCTTGTTGAAGTTCTTTGAATTAAATAGTTAAAGGGTTTTACTATACATTTTGCAGTGTTCACACTTAATGTGTCTGTTGGCTTTAAATGACATTTACTGAACAGCAGAGATTTGTATTTACATAAAGATGTACAATTGATTCCATTGATTCTCACAAGGAAAGTAATAGCCATGCATTCCGTATTGATATTTTTATTCCTTACAGGAAAATTAGTGGAATGAAAGTTAAAACATATGAAGAATGGTTGCAGGATTTAGGTATGTCTAGTCTAGTGAAAAGAAGGACTAGGGGAGATATGATAGCAGTGTTCCAAAATTTGAAAGACTGCCACAAAAAGAAGGTCAACCTATTCTCCAAACACCTGAAGGTAGGACAAGAAACAATGGATGGATATTAATCAAGCAGAGAACCAGCCCAGAACTAAAGAAAGGTTTCCTGACAGTAAGAACAATTGATCAGTGGAACAGTTTGCTTTCAGAAGTTGTGGGTACTCCAATTTGGAGGCTTGGAGGGATTTGGAGTAGAAGTCCTCCAAGGTTCCTTCCAACTCTGTTATTTTGTTATATCTTGACCAAGGTATCTATCATGTGCCTTGCAGCTTCTATGCTGAAGTCTTCATAAGAGTTCATAAATAATTCACATTTGAGGACAGTTTTTAATTGCTACAAAGAATGTGCTCTAGTATTTGCTCCCAATTATTTCCAAGTCAAATCCAGATAATAAGAAGACATATTCAGAAAACATATGGTTGTTACTTTTTCTGGGCGATTTACGGGTATATTGACATAGTCGCAATTTTCAGAAAATGCTGAAGCAGCTTGGAAAGGCACACAAATTACAATGGATTTAAAGTTGTAAAATGCATACATGTAATGAATAGATATAAATGATGTTTACTTCTGGAATCGTAGAACAGGAGACAGGAATTCATGGGGAGAAGGACAAAGCACTGCAGGAGGCTGGGTGCAAAATTGATGGAACTGTCCTAATCATGTGGGTTGGATCATGACTTCTTATGAGGGGGAGTTTGTTGACAGAATTTTGCTTTTACATTGAGTTACAAGTTGGGTAGAGTTTTGGCTGGTACAAAAGTTGTTTTTGACATTGCTGTATTGTGTTGTTGCTTCATACTATTGTCTGTGCTTGATCCACCTTATCCAATTTAGAAAGTTAAGCAGAACTAGGTCTGTTCAATACATGAATGAAAATCTTCAAGGAATACCAAGCCTAACCTATATCAAGAAATTTCATATTTTATATTAAATTAAAAAAGCAGATACCAACAGTAAAATTGTTTCTATGCCAAAAAAAATAATGAACATATTCATAACAGCTATGTTCAGTTTGTAAGAGATTTTATTTTAGGGTTGTGCTACAGGTTTTGTGTAGTAAAAAAGAGATTGGGACTGGTGGTAGTCATAGGTTTCCCACTTTTGCATTAGAATGTGAAATCCTACATTGAAACTGGATATTAAGAGTAGGCAAAATGAAGTCCTTTAAGAACAAGACCATTTATAGTAAATTTATAGAGCCCTCTGTAAACTGGATTTCAGGCAGATGTGTTTGATTTCAATTTTCATAATTCTCCACAGATTAGCCAAGTGTCTGTTCTATTGGAATTATAGGAATTGACATCTAGTTCAACACATAAATATCAGATTGCAGAAATCATTTCTCCAGTTTAGGATGTTGGCTTGCACCCTAGTCTGAATTTGCATAGCAAATTAAGAAGACAGCCTAACCAAAGTTTTTGCTATCATTGACTTTAGTAAACAGGTAAATTCACAAGTTAATATTCTCAGAAAGATACACACACACACAAAATTTGGTGCCTGAATTTAGACTCCCTGTAAGAGTAATTCAGTTCATTTGGGCAATCCCAGGAATAACCCAGTTACTTTGGTCCAAATACTCAGCAGTACTGTGAATAATCTGCAGGGCTGCACAACTTTATAGAAAAAAATCAGTTGGACAAGAACAATTTTGATGGAAAACCTGCTTGAGCTAAAATAATCTCTATGTCTTACTAAATAACAAAAAAGAGCTTCATTTACCTAGATAAACAGATAACATTCAATTAATTTATCTCAATTCCATATAGACTATAGTGATTTTTTTCTAAGGAAACTAGTCTTTACTATGTTGGCCTATGATAAAATAAATCCATAGCTAAGTGATAATTTCACTAGGAGCAATCAAAATAACCCAAAATAATATGCAACTATAACATAGCTATGGATTTATATAACAAACATTGAGTAAAATAGTCAAATGTTTATTACCTAGATAGTCAGAGAACAACTTACCTGTATATAGTTTAGGTTTTCACCTTGCTTTTTTTCTTGGCATTAAAATTCTAGGCAAACAGAATCCTTTTGTTGTCAAAATAATAAATGAAATAATCAAATATGCCTTTTACAACTCCCCTTTCTGGTCAAACAGAAAGTTCTAATTTGCTATTATCTGATTGGGAGAAAAAATGCTTTTATCCCATTTCAGGACTGTCAAAGCATGGTAAAAATAAGTCAAGATGGCATTCATGAAACTACAATAGAAACTTTGCCTAGTTTTTAAATGTATCACATGTGCAACTTGACTTTTCCACTTCCATTTAACTTTCTGAGTACACCCTGCAGATTACTGTACTCCTGATGGGTCTCAAACAATCAAGTATGTAGGAAGGGAAGAGAAAGACAAAATTATAGGTTTTATACAAAGAAATGTAAAGAAATATTTAAGGGGAAAATAAATAACTTAGGTATTCACACAGGCACAAACTTTTCTGAACTAAAACATACAGAAATATCATTTGCTGTTTCCAATTTAGTTATTTAATGGTAAGCAGAGGAGATGAAATCTACTAGAATTCAGTAGACTATCTTACCTTCAAAAAATTATTAGAGGTTTCTAACATGCTGTAGCAATCTATTGATTCATTTGCCTAAAACACTACATTGTTTGTGCAAAGGTTTTGACAATCGGGCTATTACTGTTTCACACATTTATAGATCTGTTCCGTAATGGTAGTGGGATTAATGACAAATACCTTGAAGGCATGGAATCTGACCTTATGGGGCTTACACTGATACTATAAAGAAGAGAAGTATGATATTCCATATACTGGCTTCAGAGATAGTACAGATTCTCTCTCTCCCACACCCTCTCTCTCTCTCCTCAAAAAAAAAAAGTCTAAAACATCTTCTAATTCTGGGACAATATCCTAAAACCATAGAATTGCAGCTTAATGGAAGGTGCATATTAAAGATCACCATAAATCTAAGATTCAGTAATATCCAATGCGAGAAAAGGCTGAGAAACCTGGCAAGGATGAACCTTGTTGGCTGTCAAAGTATATAATAATGGACCAAACAGATAAATGACATCAATGAGTATAAGGAGATACCACAAATAAGAATGAAGCTCCATATGTTGGTAATGGTCTACTTTAATTGCAATGATTTGCATTTCTTCTATTAAATATATAGTTATTGTTACAAACCATAGCAGGAGGCTTAATCAATCAGACCCAATGTCAGTCTTGTTCAGAACCATGTTTGATATACAGGTGAAACTCAAAAAATTAGAATATTGTGCAAAAGTTCATTTATTTCCGTAATGCAACTTAAAAGGTGAAACTAATATATGAGATAGACTCATTACATGCAAAGCAAGATAGTTCAAGCTGTGATTTGCCATAATTGTGATGATTATGGCTTATAGCTCATGAAAACCCCAAATTCTCAATCTCAGAAAATTAGAATATTGTGAAAAGGTGCAATATTCTAGGCTCAAAGTGTCCCACTCTATCAGCTAATTAAGCCATAACACCTGAAAAGGGTTCCTGAGCCTTTAAATGGTCTCTCAGTCTGGTTCAGTAGGAATCACAATCTTGGGAAAGACTGCTGATGTGACAGTTGTGCAAAAAACCATCATTGACACCCTCCATAAGGAGAGAAAGCCTCAAAACATAATTGCAAAAGAAGTTGGATGTTCCCAAAGTGTTGTATGAAAGCACATTAATAGAAAGTTATGTGGAAGGGAAAAGTGTGGAAGAAAAAGGTGCACAAGCAGCAGGGATGATCGCAGCCTTGAGAGGATTGTCAGGAAAAGGCCATTCAAAAGTGTTGGGGACTTTCACAAGGAGTGGACTCAGGCTGGAGTCAGTGCATCAAGAGCCACCACACACGGACGGATCCTGGACATGGGCTTCAAATGTTGTGTTCCTCTTGTCAAACCTCTCCTGAACAACAAACAATGTCAGACGCATCTTACCTGGGCTA
This sequence comes from Naja naja, assembly GCA_009733165.1. NCBI lineage: Eukaryota > Metazoa > Chordata > Lepidosauria > Squamata > Elapidae > Naja > Naja naja. The sequence goes on from SOZL01001279.1 coordinate 73,014, forward strand.
AAGAAAAACAGACCTGGTCTGTTGCTCAGTGATCCAAAGTCCTCTTTTCTGATGAGAGCAACTTTTGCATCTCATTTGGAAACCAAGGACCCAGAATGGAGGGGCACATACCGCAAGATGCTTGAAGTCCAGTGTGAAGTTTCCACAGTCTGTGTTGATTTGGTAAGCCATGTCATCTGCTGGTGTTGGTCCACTGTGTTTCATTAGGGCCAGGGTCAACTCAGCTGTCTACCAGGAGATTTTGGAGCACTTCATGCTTCCTTCTGCAGATGAGCTTTATGGGGATGCTGACTTCATTTGGCACCTGCCCACACTGCCAAAAGCACCAAAACCTGGTTCAATGAGAGAATCTATGGGGCATTGCCAAGAGAAAGATAAGAGGCATGAGGCCAAACAGTGCAGAAGAGCTGAAGGCTGCTATTGAAGCATCCTG